>JAQIYD010000030.1:0-16972 GCA_034699565.1 Anurida granulata
GTATGACTTTATGGCAGTATAAGACAAAATTGACGAAGAGCAAATCTGTGATAAAATGAAATTTCATATTTCAATACATTTGAAATATTTTGAACAACAACACCAGTATTCATCTACTTCAACTCAAAATGTCAGCTATTGATAGGATTCATACTTCCTACAAATCACGCATGAAATAAAACCAAGCACCAGAGTTTATTTGAAAGTTGTACTCAATCAATTTAAAGCACTTATCATCACTACCACCGCAAGTTTTATAAAAAAAATATTTTCACAAGCAAGATTTGTCGCTTGTAGAAAGGAATGATAAACGTCAATTAACCTTAAACAATATAATTATACAGACAAAGGTAGACCTGGTCTAGTATGACTCGATGGCAGTAAGAGACAAAATTGACGAATTAGCAAGCTCTGTGATAAAATGAAATTTTATGCTTCATTACGTTTCAAATATATTGCAAAACAATATATTTGCAGTATTCACCTACTTCACTACTACCCCACTACCCCATTTTGGATTGGTTTCAGTTCATATCTGAACAGTGCTGCAGCCAAAGTTTATTTGTCAGAATGGGAGATAAATTTTCGAAGCCTCCGTTCTCCAAACCCACGAGTAACATTTAGCTCGAAGTTACAAAAAATATAGACCTTAGAATTATTTTTAAAAACTCAAGATGCAAGTCGAATTTCAAGTATCAGTTTGGGAATTTCAAGTATCAGTTTTTCTAAATGTCAAATATTTTAGTATTGGGAGGAAAATGATTTCCGGTAAGCAATGTGGTGCATCAGAACTGATCCTGCTACAAAGATTTTCCGGTAATTTATTTATCTCAGACTCAGATTCACTCGATAACTGAAAGATAAACTAATTATAGTTATACTTATATATGGTTATAGTACATACGAAGTATAGTGAGTTCCGTAGATTTTCTTTGCTTAAAGTAGACCGAGTTTGTTTTGCATTTTTTTTAACTAAATGACAAGTTGAGATTTAAAAATTGGCAGTTTTGAGCGTGTTGGTTATATTTGTATTGCAACGCTTAACGCTGTTGACAAGAAAATAAGCAGACTCTAGCTTCCTTAGGAATGTGTTGAGCAAATCAGTCAGTGGGAATGGCAGTAAGCAGTTAATAAGCACCAAATTTGAGAATTTGAATTTAAAACCTAATTGACCTAGTTGTCATTTCCATTTATGCCAAATCTAACGCTGAATTCGGAAACATTTGAATTTCTATTAACAGATTGTGAAATCCGTAATCCATCTCTGAAAAAAAAACACAAAACTTGAACGTTAACTGCAATTTACCAATTAGGTGTTAGACGAAGACCACTTATACAACTACATAATTTTATCGACAATAAAAATCAAAACTTGACCTTCAAAACAATTACACATCTCATAAAAATGAAAACACAAGCATCAGTTAAAATTCTATTCAACAGAAATTTTATTCAACAACTGCAAAAGTAAACTCATGTTTCGTTAGAATGAAATCAGTTCTCTCCTATTACTTGTGCTCACAACAAATTGTTTAGAAATGACATTAATCCCAATGCAAAAATTCTAGACTTTAGTCGAATCTACCTGACGTGTGGTGACACTTGAGAAATTCGTACTCCTTAAGGAGTTCTTTGAATATCAATTTCGACATCCAAATTCTTGTGTTTGAATAATATCGTTAATCAGTTTAGAAAACAACTTCCCAAGCACGACTTCGGTTGAAAAGAATGTGAGAAGGGCATGGACCTAAAGACTACATCGGAATATTAAAAGGACAGTAATGCTAGATGATGAGATTTACTGGAGAAAGAAAAGAAATTCTGAGGAGGCCCCCTACAACTTATCCAATGGCCGATTGGGTTTTAGTTGGTAAAGTTTAAATGAGTGTGCTTAAATTGGTTTGATATTTTCTCTTATCGTGTATCTTGTTTATCTAAAGGGAATAAACGCCGCTATTTATATATGTTTTACGCTTCCACGTCATTAGATCACAAATCATTAGGTCGCATATCGTTTTTCTACCTAACATAACCTAGCCTAACCAAAATCCAACCAACAATTAAAATAATCCAACCTTCATACCAATGGGAACAGATATTATAGGAAGTAATTTGTACGAAAGCCACAACTTTTAACAGCATTCACTATGTGACCTAATGGTTAGGTGATCTAATGACATACTCCGTATTTTACTCTTTAGTTTTTTTTAGAATGAATTAAATCTACTGCCCAGTAGTGTTTAAATATTCGAAGGCAACCATAATATTCGAGTACTAAAACGGACTTTTTCGAATAATTCCGTATATTCTAGCAGGCTAGTATTTAATACCCCAAACATGTTGTTTGTGGTATTGAATATTGTCTACTGCCATGCATGACACGTACACATTACACTCAAAACTTTTTTTATATATAAATATCTTTTGAATTCCAAATGTGAAAAAAGTTAAATTTTTTCAGTAAACATTTTGTAAATCTATATAAACATTACAAATGAAGCAAAAAAGTATTTCAAAATCAACGCTTGAGCAAAAATATTTTGAATCTAGGAATATTGATTTTTTGTTGTAGAAAATTTGACACGAATGTCAAAAGTAAAAAAAAAACTCAAAAACAAGCTGTGCTTTGCCCATAAACTTTACTTAAGAGTAATTTACAACTCTTCCAGAGATAAAATTTTAAAGCTGCCAAAATTAATTTTCAAACAAAAAATAGCTGGATTGCTTGGATTGCTGAATTGCAAGAAATGATGGGATTGCCACTTTTCAACCAGAATTAAGAAAATACATTTGCTGATTACGGTGCATCGAAAGTTGTATATGGTTGAAACCAATAATTAAATTGCTGGAAACGGCTCATTTTTAAATTTTAAATAAATGGTCGAATGATGAAAAACGATCTCAATCAAGTGGTGAGTCTCAATCAATCTCATTTCGATCTCGGTGACATTATGGCTCAATTTTACTCTTAATATTCGAATAGTTGCTTAGCCTTATTTGATTGACTCCCATCCCCATCATATAACCACACTTACGTAATCGTAAATAATTTCTGGCATGATTACCACTTTATTTGTTTTGCATCTTTTGTAGAAGGTCGGATATTTATTTAGAGTATAAGTTAGGGCGCGGCGTAAGAATTCCGTATTCATTTCAATAATGAAATTGTCTAATTAGACCAACATCCATAGTTGTCAACAGCGAATGACAAATTTGCAGGAACTAATCAATTCGAGTGCCCACTTTGCAATGTCAACAATCAAGTTTAAGTAATTTACTACAAATTAGGCTAGGAATGAACCAATAGTTCTCTTATTAGTCACTTTTCTTCTCATTTTTTTGAAAACAGTCTCCAGCAGTTTTGAATTTATACTCTAAGATGCGTATTCTCACATTACTCCAAATCATTCTGTTTTTTATTACGACGACTCCGACCCCTGGCACTTGTTCACCTGCAGAGGGAAAACTTATTCGCCATCTTCTCCATGACTACGAAATCCTCACCCGTCCAATCAGTCAGGAAAAGGAGAGTGTCAAGGTCAAAATTGTGCTCGACCTACTTCAACTGATTGAAGTGAACGAAAAGGCCCAACTAGTCAAAATTAACGTTTTTCTGCGTGAGAGCTGGACGGACGTCAACCTCCGCTGGAATCCTGAAAACCACAACAACATCAGCGCCGTCCGAATTCCAATTGCGTTATTTTGGCATCCCGATCTATACCTCTACAACAACATGGATGAACTCTCCACATCTATTCCACCTGAAGGAAGTTCTATAAATGCTGTCGTCTTTTCATCAGGAGTTGTACTATTTATTCCTAAACTTATTCTAACTGCTTCTTGTCGCATGGACGTCTCCTGGTTTCCCTTCGACACCCAAAGCTGTGCCCTTCGCTTTGGGAGCTGGACTTATTCCGAAGCGGAAATGGATTTTGAATTTGGCGCACCCGAGTCCAGTGAGTACTTGGAGCATGGGCAGTGGTCAGTGGTTGGGTTGAAGGGAGCAAGGATTGAGAAAGAGTACCCTTGTTGTGTCGAGAAATTCATCTCGGTCCAGTACACTTTGGTCATCAAACGGAGAGTCCTCTACTACTTTTTCAATCTCATTGTCCCCTGCTCTCTCATTGGATTTTTGGCACTTATGGGATTTACCATTCCTCCAGATTCAGGAGAGAAATTGACCCTTGGAGTCACAGTCCTATTCAGTTTGATTGTTTTTCTAAATATGATTTCTGAGACAATGCCAGCTAATTCGGATAGGATTCCATTACTAGGAACTTATTTTAATTCAGTTATGTTCATGCTTGCCTCAAGCTTAGTTTCTACGGTTTTGTTTAACATTTACAGGAGGTCAACTGGGCCACCTAGACGTTTCACAGGGATTCCCAAGAAATTTTTTCTTGTTTGGCTCCCAAAAATGTTATGGGTGAAACCACTTCAACAAGAATCCTCTGCTTCTGCTGATATTAAAAAATTTGAAATTCAGCTGAAAAATGTTGATGTGTCAACAATTTCAAAAAATCACGACTTGTTTGAAGGAGGACAAGTTAGGAATGTAGCCGCAGCGAGTATGGATGAAGATCTTATTGTGCTTGCGGAATGGAAGTATGCGGCAATTATCTTGGACAGACTTTGCCTATTAATTTCATTAATATTTGTTGCCATTTCATTCCTCGTCTTTGTAATTTCTGCAATCTAAAACCAACGCCATATATCGATCGGAGTATCTTCATTTTCCCCGGTTGAGTGCTAAACGAAGAAAAGTATTGAGAATTCACTTGAAAAAAAAATTACATTCGAAAACCATAATTTCAACACCGCAAAATTGGGCGTAGGCAAAATTGTTCCAATTTGACAAGTTCCAGCGTAAGTATAAAATTACCTAAGCACAATATGACTTAATGAACTTCCTAAGTCGTCTAATATAACATCATATGAGTGAGGTATTTAGTTAGTGTCATTTCGTATAGTAATCACTTTATGTGTTGCGCGTTGCGAACTAAAGTAGAAGTCTCATCATTCAAATACAAATTCATTGTATTCTGTCTATTCAAATTAAATCGGTTGAAAATAAAATGTTGAATTTGAAAATTAGAATCACTGGTATGAATTCAATTTCTTCGATCCAGACTCAAATAAGAGTAGATTACATTCCTTTTTGTTCGAACAAGGAGACAATGAGGTTAAGAGCTTTCTATTTTCTGACGTAAGAGGTTGGTTGTTAAGGAAACTTAGACGGGCAGACTAGGGATCATGCAACAAGGTTATGTCTGACAATGGGCTTCCCAGTTCAACTAGTTCAAGTTCACCTTCAATGTAATTGACATCACTTGACCCGGGCGTACCCCATGGACTGAACTAAACTAAGAATCTTTTTTTGCTCGGAAAGCTTTGAAATTTGGAAACGCTTTGGCGTACCCGCTGAATTGCCACGACGTATTCTGTGTCTAGGCACGGAATGGTGTATCATTTCCGTGCCTAGGCACGGGTTTGTTTGGTTTTGTTAATAAAAATCAACTCAACCTTCAAAAACAACAATACATTTCGAAAATAACGAAAACACAAGCAGCAGTTGTTATGAAAAACGTATTGTTATGTGGGGCCAGAACCCAATGGGAAACTGGTCCTAAACCGCCAGAAATGCTCTACCCTGAGTCGCCTCAAGGGCATAGAAGAAAAGGTCAGCACAGATGGCGTAGAGTTTGCCTGGTCTTGTATTTTTCAAAAGAAAAAATGAGACAATAGTCCTTAATTGTTTGGGAAACTACCGGGCACTAAGCACCCTTCGCAACACTTAGAGTTCAATTGGAGTGCAAAGGGTGTTGGCTTAGAAAATTATGAAATTTTGCACATAGTTTTCTTAAATGCCAATGCCAATTTTATAAAATATTTTTTTTAAATAAAAAAAAATTGAATTAAGCAATTATGATTTCCTTATGGTAATTGACATGGAAAGGCGGAGTGTCGCAAAGGGACTTGTCCCTTCCCAACTTTTAGAATTTAAACGTCTAACCCGGGCAATCATTGAAGGATGCAAACGCTTGCTGAAATATTCCTAAAAATCAACAAGATCATTTAAATTTTCAAAATTTTGGAAAAAATAAAAATCATGAAAAACTTAAAAAAAATTTTATAATAAACATTATTGATGAGGATGAAGATCACAAAAAGAATTCAAAAATCTTCGATGTTTTTTCGAAATTTTAATTTTTAATGATTTTCAAATTTTTTGAAATTTTGAATGTTTTCATAATTTTTTTCACAAAAGTTTTCACTAGATTTTAATACGCTCTCACGCTCATGAAAAACACGACGATCATGTAAAAAAAAATTTGGTCAACAGGAATGCATAAATTAGGTAGCATATAACTTCTTATTTCGGTTCTTAAAAATTGGTGAGAATCCCGAAAATCTATAAGAAAATCTTTGAAGTAGTTCAGCTTTTGTTTAATTCATGCGCTTAAAATGCAATTAAAGTGCGTTTAAAGTGACAAATCACTGAGCCAGTGTATTCCAAGTTCAGAGGTTACCTTGTCAATGCTAACCCCTGCTCTCGAAGTGATCCGGTATACAGGGTGTTTTTATTGAGGGGATCTTTCCCGCTAAACTCAAAATTAAGAGCACGCATCTTCCTTCGTGCCCGTGATGTTAAATTTGCGGGAAAGATTTCAATAAAAACACCCTGTATGGCAGAAGAGAGAAGAATACCAAACAGCATTCGTGTAGTCTAATTAATTAATGACTTGCAATCGTAATCCAAAATTACAAATGTAGAACAAAACGAAGTAGTGAATTAGTAAACTGCTGGAAACAAATAGAATTGTAAGGAAGAGGAGAGTTGCTTTTTTTTATTTCTACTTTTTAGAAGAATTTAGGCGGAGAAAACTGTTCTGCGCATGACTGCTTTTTTTTCATAAAGAGCTTTTCACTATTAAGGACTGCTGTTGACTATGTCCCTAATATTGAGATATTAAAAGGACGGTATTGCTTTTTGGTGGGAGAAAGCAAAGATTAGCACATCCGAGACAAAAAGAAATCCTGAGCAGGCCCGTTTTACAAGTTATGCGTTACCCGAGGCCGCGTGCGTTTTAGTTAAGTAATAAATTTATGTTTTTGAATTGATCTTATGGTGATTGAAATCCCATCCCATTCGTATCACCACAACTTGCATACTGCTAAATAATTCCTTGCATCATTATTACTTGATTGGTTTGTACTTTTCCAAAAGGTTTTATATTTATTTAGAAGATGAGGGCTTTCGGGGATGCTGTCAGCTACGGTTTGAGTATTCGATGACTTTAGTCGGTCCAAAGATAGACGCACAAACGTAAATATTTCTGGGAGCTGAAAAAACCCCCATGCTAAATGACAAATTCATGATGGTCCTTTATTGTTGCCAACGGTTCACGCGGCTTTTATTGGCAAGCAACAACCAGACGTTTTGACTTCGTAATGATGCCAACTCCGTATCTCGCATCTAATTTAAAATCCTGTTGTTTACTGGTGCCAGCTGGTAGAATTCATTGACCGCTAGATGGAATTCATAGACCGCTAGATGGAATTCTGGGACCGCAATATGGAATTATAGGCAATATGTTCGGGTTAAAATTATTTAAAATTTTTGAATTCAAAAGGTTCGGTACATTCTGGTTCTTTGATTTCAGATTAAAATGTTTCGCTTTTTCAGATAAAACTTCGAGACATTAAAATTGATCGAAATATAATTAATGCTATTTGTATATTCAAAGCTTTACGCTATTCTCTCCTGTGGCTTGGTTGCATCCTGTTTCTTATGAATTGCCCGATTCAGGAGATAGAGCTACATGTTGAGTAAAGTTGTGTGTAAAACGATTAAAAATATGGATAGTTTAGATGGTTTCCTACTGTACCATTTCCCTGAACTTTACATGTGTTACGCGTTGTGTAAATGGACACATTTAGAACCGATGGCGTGCTGCAATTGCCAAAAGCGCCCCACATTTAAACATCTCTTCCGACTTCCTACCATTTACAGCAATTTAGTTCAAGTTTAAATTTTCGGGGTTTTTAAAAAAGACTAATCTAATCACAATCTGAAGAAATGCGCTGATGATGTTTGGAGAAGTTTCTTGTTCCATATTCTGCATTCAACGATTTCGTACCTCTGTTGCAGGGCAGGCAAGGGCATTGAGGTCTGATAGCTCAAAAATGGTTCCATGTCACAATCTAAGAAACAAAAATCTAAGAAAACAAAAATCTAAGAAATCAAAAATCTAAAACTTTTTCTAAGAATAAATTAATAAATAATTAAATTAAAAAAATAAACCTTAATTTAAATAATTCAAAAAAAATTTAAACCTAACCTAACCTAAAAAAATTGGTCCAAACTTTCAAAACTCGTTTAGAAACGTCTGGAGCTGCTAAATAGGCGTCCAGAATTTTTTCGACTTATTTCACCCTCAACATCCCCCTTCATTGATTTACAAGTCGGACTTTTCTTAGATTTTTTCTTAGATTTTTGTTTTTTAAATCATGATTCTTAGATTATGACGTGCTTCGCTCAAAATGTGGTGAATAAGTAAGAAAAACGACGTAAACAGTTCTGCTCTTCAATTTAAGGGCCAAACATTCCCGAAAGGAAAACTTGCATTAATGAACTTAAATTTAGGTTAGTCTATTTTTGGTTGTTACAAAATTAATTAAGAGAGCATTTACTCGACGTTAATATTTAAATATAAAACTTGCCTCATAAAAATGCTTTTAAATTTACATAATACAGATGATAAATTTAGTCAAAGTTTTAGGCTCAAATATTATTAATTATTTCTAACTCGTGTGATCGTATGAATAGCAACAATTTTTTTCGGATCAGAAAAATCTAGGGAGTGAAGTTTTGCATAAACCAGAGAAAATAGGCGGTGAAAAGGTCTCCAACCCAGGACGTCGGTTTGAAAGTAATGAATTTTTTAGTTTTTAATTTGAAGCATTTCTCTGAATTGCCTTCGGTATTCCATCATTTATATCCTACAGAACTTTTTGCTGTTTATTATTGCAAATAATGTGTCCTTGAATGTTTCCCATAAATAAAATATGTATTTCTATGAACCTTAGGATTACGTCTTTTGTTATACCAAATTCCCATCAATTAGAAATGTAAGTATAATTTAGATATTAAAATTTACATTGCATTCCGCTACTCAGATTTAGCACTCAACTAGTCTTCCAATCAGTGGAACGTGGACTCCATGTGCGTGCTTTTGGAGTTATTTCTTTGTTATTGCTTAGGTAAATCTTCTGTTTCCGAATAGAATTTTGCTGGTCAAATTCTAAGTGATTTGGGGCCCCGATGTCATTGAATGTGGGATATCTGAAGTGAGGAAGTCAAATCTAAGAACCAAATTTGTACGGAACTAATATGTTAACTCGAACCTTAGCATCAGAAGGACTGAAGATTCCTATATGAGTTTGAGATTAAAGTTGCTTAAAAACGAGGATATGAATGCTTTAATTTAACTTTTATAATTCACAAAACTCTAGCCCGATAAATAGTAATTTTAATTTTGAATGATGATATTTCTAATTTTCAACGTAATGGGACTGAGTAACGAATATTGGTGAGCTGACATTCGAACCTCAACATGCCAAAAATATTACTCTATCGTGATTATCTGCAAAACAACCTAATGTTTCGGCTAAAAATTCGTTTCGTTTCTAAGGTTGAGTAGATTTTTAAAATAGATTAAATTAAGTTTTCATGTAAACAACTGAAACCGAAGATCTGACCATGTACATTCTGTCTCAGTTTTTTCCCAATCGCAGCAATTTCCAAATTCAACTTTTGAAGCAAAAGGTTAAATAATTAGGGAAGCTGAATTCACTCTAGCTTGAAAAACTCAAAATCTCAAATCAGCTGTAAATTACGATGTATATTATTATGTGATGTATTGCTTGTAAATTTTGAACGCAACTTAATTGTTTGTCTATTTCAATGATCAGATACATGTGAATTTTGACCTATAAGAACAAGTTAAAATACTCTATTGAAACGGGCAGATTTATTTAACCAGAAACGGCTTTGACCGAGGCCAAAGCGTTAATGCGCCCATGGCCAAAAGAGAAATTTGGAAAAATGTACTGCGGAACTCCTCCGCATGCCCCATTTCCAAAAGACATATTCTTAGACGCAGCATTGGCAAGTGTGATCCTAATTCTGTCGTAGTTTGCTTTAGGTGAAATTCCTTTCAGGATTGCGACTAGCCCCGCCACGTGTGGACAAGCCATTGAGGTTCCGGAAAACGTTGCATAGGCGTTATCGTTAAGAACTCCGGCGGAAACTATGTCCACTCCTGGTGCTGAAATGTCAGGCTTGTGTTGCTTTGCGTGAGTAGGAGGACCTCGGGAACTGAACGAGGCAATTGCATCAGTGATGTCTGTGGCTCCTACAGCAATCACACTTGATCTGGAGTCAGATGGGGATTTAACTGTATTGCACCATGGTCCATCGTTTCCAGCAGAAAAAACAGGAATAATTTTTGCCACGTGCCAGGCATCAATCACCGCGTCGTAAAACGTCAAGCCACCAGTAGTTGCTCCCCAGGAATTACTAACATTTAAAAATTGCATGAAACATCATTGCCATGAACGATTTGGGATTTAGTTTTAAGCTTAATACGTTACCTGACAATTTGCGGGGCAAGCGAGCAATCTCGTTTTTCCCCGAGATAATCATGTGGGCAAGCCATAAATTCGCCGCAAGCAACAAGCGCTGCCTCTGTTGCAAACCCATGGTCAGGGAAACCTTTGCAAGAGATCCAATTTGCTCCAGGGGCAACCCCTATTCCAAACCTGCAAAACTTTGCTAGACATTTTACCAAATTCATGCACTAAACAACGACATTTAAAATTATTTTACTTGTATGTTTATGGTGGGAGCGGAAAAGTCTATTGATTAGAACAATCCCATAACTCACGCCGACCGGGCCACTAATTTGGGCCCATTTCGGACTCACCAAGCACGCCAGCTTACGCCTTTACTGTGTGGAATGAAACCCCTCCTGGTCATTCCGACCAAACCTACGACTTCGGTGAATATAGTCGAGGATTTTAGAGAGAGGGGCGTTGTATAGGTCTTCGGCTTCCAAAACTGGAGAGCCAAAGACCCGTTTGCGAATGTTCGCAAATGCAGTGCATCTGTGCAGGTAATGGTCACGGTCCTCTTCTTCTTCGTTGCACCGAGTGCAAAAAGGGTCCGTGACCACCTGCATACGATGTAGGTGTGCGTTGAAGATTCCATGTCCTGTAACCACTTGTGTAAGTGCACGGAGCTCACTCCGAGCCAAGCGGTTGCAGTATGCTCCATTGGCCCTGGTGGGGCCTCCTGGGAGTATTTTAAAAAATTATTTTACTTACTTTCCTGCAATAGTTCCGGTGACGTGGGTCCCATGACCGTCTACGTCGTAGGGCGTCCGTGATTTGGCATAGGGATCGTACCACGAGTGAGTTCCAGCACGAAAACTATCCCTAATTGCTTCATGAGTAAACCTTGCCCCGGTGTCGATAATACCAACCACCACGCCCTTCCCAGTTCCTCCAATCGCCCAGGCTTCATTTGCTTGAATCTTCTGAATGCCCCAGGCAGTACTCCTGGTAACATTAGTTGATGCGCGACTGGGGTTATCCAAGGTTATGATGAGTTCTTCATCAATACTTCTGACATCATCAAGGGCCGCCAACCAGTGGATGAGAGAACCGTTTGCATCTTCAATGTAAATTTGATTGGTGATCCAGAATGACTTGAACTTTGAATTGAACAGGCCAATCGAATTCAGCATTACCAAAGCAGATTCTTGGGTTCTTTCAGCATGGGCCACAAGAGATTTGTAGACAGCCGTGGCCGAGTATCCTTGGCTCATTCCCTTTAAGACCGGAGAAAAGTGGGCCAAGGTTTCTTTCGTTCCCGCGAAGGAGACAAAAATATTGAGCCTATCCCTCGTCTGAAGGGATTTCACTATATCTCGGTTGAGCTTTCGGTTTGGAAAGGACGCCACCAAACCAGAAAGACAAAGGGAGAAATATAGAAATGTGTACGTCATTACGAATCTTAATAGATTGGAATTTGGAAAAACAAGAGTCATGACAAGTTTATTCGCAGATGACATTTTATACCAGCCAAGTTACCAATTAAACGGAAACAGCATCCTTGAAAATTATTTTTATGGACTCATTTCAAAAATGGTGAAATTCAACATCTGTTGACTTAAAATGTACAAATCTCATTCGTTGTGGCGGTGGTAGTCTGTTTATTGCTTGTACTTGTAATTCAAATTTATGGTGAAACGAAGGTTTAATTTAGAAAATTGCGAGGAGGCATTAAATATTCAGTATTATTAAATATAGGGAGTGCTTGGGAATTATTGCACCATTAAAATAAAAACTTTGTCATGACTTGCATAACGACCACCATCTGTTGACAGTTAAAAAATTTCGAGGAAACGTCCAATTTTGTAGTCATCAATCCCTTTGCAATACTCATTTGTATTACGTTGTTCGATTTTCACTGAAAATGTAAAGTTAATTTACTTCTAAAACTGTCATGGAATTAACAATGTGGTGGAGATTCCGTTTTAGCTGATAACAATGACTAAAAACCCAAAGAACGGAATTTTGACCCTCGGTAAACTAAGTTGGCAGTCAGTAATTAATATGTTTCATTTTAATGTAAAGCAAATTATTCCCCAATCTAAAACTTTGTTAATTATATTTTTACTCTGTTCCAGAATTTCGAAATCATGAAACTAATCCGTTTAACCAATGGCAAAAATACGCTTTGGCTTGCCGTCAATTATTCCTTCACTTTTGTTTTTTAACAATGAAAGTTAATTAAGTTTTCGACAAAGGCTAATCCGTATCCAGTTAAGCCCCGTTCAGCAAATTGAAACGAAGTTGCATAAATTAATCGGATCAAAGCGATAAATTCAAATCCGAGAAAAGAACTGACTGTTAGTGGGTGTCTCTGAATGCGAAGTCGCATGTCATCATGATTCGGTTAATAGAATTTGGCTCGGAATGAAAGATGAACTTGAAACGCATCTCAATGACGTTTTTGATGTAAGAAGAACGCAACTCTATATGTTTGGATTGAATGTTTTCTTGAAGAATTTTAAGCTGAGCTAAATTTATTATTTTCCTGGACAGGGGTGTACATTCCCGCACCTTGAGGATAACGAGGGTGAGTAGAGTAGACCACTAATATATTTTGGAAAACATTCTTTTACAACCCCCGTAGTAATGCTTTAATTTTCATTTACAGTGGAAAGGATAAGAGAACGATGCCCTTGGAAATCTGAATATTCAATCAATCATTCAACTTTTTATCTTGTGCCCGACTAAAAATTTCTGGATGTCTTTGCCAAAATTTATCGCAATATTAAAAATATGAACGGCATTTGTAATTATTTTCCTGGTTGTTGCTGAAGCGCATATTTTGACAGAGGCTTGAAAATAATATTTTAATCGGATACTCATGGATGATGAAAATAATTAAAACTTTTCGGACTATTCCTCAACCACATGAATGGTCTTGGTCCAATTAATCGTGAGAGTAAAAAAAAGATGGCTAATTTTCCAAATTCTTTTGATTTAAAAGATAAAGTTCAATAGCAAAAACGGCGTAGCGGCCCGGGAATTTGAGGTAGTTAACCGGAAATTAAAATTAGACCCAGTCAAAGGTTCAGCTGTTTTTTTGTAATGAGTTTTTGTGTAGAAAATTTCACTTGCAACACTTCTTGTATACAGCCGTTAACATGTGAGAAAGGGGAAAAGTCCAAGCCCATATGTTGGAACCACGACTTCTAGAAGAATCTCTTGCCAAACGAACTTGGATGCGAACAACTACAGAATAGCTTCGGGTTTCATGATCCAATGGTTCCAATCATGAAGACGTCCGCGATGACTGGCATGACGGGTTCTCTCCACATTAACGCCTTCGTTTGCTAAATAAAAGTAATCCATGAGCCTCTGGGGATTTATATGGGCACGGTGTCAATTTGTGGAAAGTACAATAAATATTTTTCTTTGTTGCATTGGTCTCATGTCATAAAGGGGAAAACCAAATGAGAGAATTCTATAGGAGACACTCCTAATAGAAGAATGTACGAGGAGAGAAATCCATAGGAGAGAAAACTTAACGGGAAGACTTCTAACTTTAATTCAATTTCTAATATTCAATAATTCTTTAACCATTCGGCTTTGTACTCATTCATTAATTGAACATCAGTAATTTGTAAAAGTGAAACGGAAATAAATCCAATCATCTTCCCTTGAAGAAAAAAAAATAAAAAAAAACGGGAAGACTACAAAAGGAAGGAGATAAAAACAAAAGGGCAGAAAACCAAAGGAGAGGAGCCGAATTTAGTAAATCTCAATTGGAGAAAATCATAAAATGACAAACCCAACCAAGTTAAAACCAAGTTAATTGAAACTTAGCGTATGACACTCACATATCGGGTTTGGGCCTGTTTCAGTTATAAAAAAACTGAAACTATTCGCTTGGAAGAAATTCGCCTGAAAAACAAGTCTTTTTTAGTTCAAACGTGTTATCCCAGGCCCAATTGATTAACCAGCCGAATGTGGGTGAAATCACGCGATACGGAAGAGGTAAAACTCGTCACTTCTTTCGTCTTGTAAATGATGTGCTTTAATAATTTATTTCTTGGTATGGATTCTGGTCTGCAGGTTAATTTCTTAAGAAATGCGTATTAATTCCCCGGGAAGACTGTCCTTTCTTAGGAATATTTTTTGTAATGTTGTTAAAATTTTATCACGCGGAATTAAGAATTGAATTTTCTCACTTATTTCTGACGCGTATTTAAAACGAACAGAAATAAGTCGTTAATTTCCTATATAACGGGCAGAACCAAAAGTAAATCGTAAGGTAAAGAGTTAGAATAATTCCAAAAACATCATGCAATCTGAGAAGATTGCTTGCTTGTCTGTTACCCATAACAAGCATGACTTTCAGAAACTGGCGGCTTTGAAATTGAATTGAACCGAGCTAATTGGTCTGCCGAGTTAATTTGCATGTCGAGCTAATTGTTGCCTAGCTAATTATTCTGCCGAGGTAATTGTTGCCTAGCTAATTCAGCCTAGGTAATGGCATGGACTCTTTCACTTGTTTCAACAAATTCAGTTCAATCCCCTTCCTTGTTCTGTTTTAGTTCATGATTGATGCTTTTATTCCGAAATCCCGATCGTAATTTCATTAAATTTTTTATCATCGAAACATTTGCCACTCTTTTTTTATTTCTTTCTAAACAATTTTTAGTTCAAGGTTTGAGCTCTAATTTTGTTTTTGAAATTTGAATTGTTTAAAAAAATTCTTTTTTAAAATCTGATTGAAATAAACAGGAATAACCAATTTTTTGGTCATCAATGTTCAAGATTTTTCTCAATTTTTTAGTTTCTTTATTTTTGACTAATTTTCCTGATTGCCACAAACACGGTTTGAATAACAATGTATCAAACAGCTGGTTCAACAAAAATGAACATTGGATAAGAAGTTGGTAGTCTTCTTTTGCTTCTGATTTCCGTCAAAATTGTTTATTTCGTTTTTTTATAATAAAGTTTGAAACATTACGAAACCCAAAATACTCTGGACTTAGGAGCCAGTCTTTTCACACCTAACTAGGTGTGAGTAAACGTTTCAAATTTCGCAATGCATACAAGGGGAACATAAAACTAATTGGAAGCGGTTTCTCTTAATAAAATTGTGAAATTCGAGAAAGTGAATAGATGTTGGATAGAGTAGAGCACCATTCCTCGTACAGCTGCATATCAGAAGGTAAAAAAATAGTTTTTATCGAATCGAATGAATGAGGATAATGAGGAATGGTAATGTAAGTTAATAAGTTAATGTATATGTTAATTAGGTTAAATAGTTTTGATTGGGTAATTACAAATTAGGAACGAAAATTTAAATTGGGATTAGAATCAGTATAATTAAAGGTTAAAATTTTCTCCTTAATTCATTCGTTCCCGGAATGGACTCTTTAGAAATCTTTGGTTTGTACATTAAATGTTTTGGCGAGCAGCTAAAGTCGTAATCAAGAGTATTCTAAATCCTATCACTAACAATTAGTAAGTTCTTTTTTTAAACAATTTTGTCAAACTTGTTGTTTTTCAGTTATTTCTTGCCATTGTAACAGTGTTTAAAATTGAGTTAAATTTTACATTCTAAACCAACGAATCGAGAGCGAATCAAAAATTCAAAATTTTAGGTTTCCATAAATATATAATGTTTTCTCAATATTTGGAATTTATTTTCAAATATCATTGTTTTCTCTGAACATCTCATATTGTTTAGAAATTGAATTGTTTTATTTGATTTAATATTTGATTTCTTAACATAAATAATTCTCACGCTCCAAGACGCATGCTCAGAGTTTCGAAATTTATCCCGCAGACCAACTAGAAATAGCCTTGAAAATTGTGGGTGTGTCAAATTTTATCGTCTGCGCGTCCATCAGAAACAAAGAAAGTTACATGCATACAAAGAAACTAACATAAAATTAGTTACTATTTGTGTCCTTGCCTTGTATTTCAAAATATGTTTCTTTAATCACAATAGGTCTTGAAGTAATAAATCTATTGTTCCGATCTTTAGTATCTTTTACGGGTTCTGATTATTCTACCACCATTTACAAGGTCTGGTCCCTCTGTTCTTATTGAGTTAGTTGTTTTTCACACTGCTGATTCTTCAGCTCCACTTGGTTGCACCTTCCTGATAAAGTGGCCAGAGCAACACCTTGCCGAAGATGAAGATTCTTGTTTTCGTGATCTTAATTTGGTTATTTCCTTTGAGAGAATGTGAAGGGAATCTATTTGCATTAATAAATCGGCGCGATCATGTGCCGCCTTTCATTTTTAAATTGAATAAACCTTATCTTATCTTACATGCGAGAAAAATGATCGCAAACCTTACGTGGGAACGTGGAGT
>JAQIYD010000031.1:0-16792 GCA_034699565.1 Anurida granulata
AAACGTAATTTTATTTGACGAGAATTACTTTTAAGAGAATGAAATAAATACATGAAGCCGAAAAATGAGAAAAGTGTGAAAATTTAATTTTTGTCCGACTATAGAAATCACAGGACAGGGCTACCATTTAAGAAGGGAATTCTCCATGTTTTCGAATTTAAAAAATAAATTCAAAAAGGTTAAAAATTTAAAAATTGAAATAAGCTGAAACCAATTATTTGGATTAGATAAGCACATCAACTTTCCGTGTCAACCATTATCAAGGATTTATCAGTCCTTCAAAATAATTAGGTCTGTGTCTCACTGTGTCTGCAGATTTATGCGAAAAATAAGTTGATTATTTCGAAAAACAAGCAGATTTATGTATTTTTAAAGAACCAAACAAGCAACGGAAAGAGTTTATGGAACATAAAGCAAAAATTATGAAATCTACATCACGTTTAACATTATTGATAAGTTAACAAAGGATGACACTTGTTTTCGTATGTTTTCATTGACATTGCAAATTCAATTGAAACCAAAAGTTGAGTAAGTGAGCATCCATAGATAAGTTAAAACTATTGAACTTCTTGAAAGATTAAATTTTCTGCCAAGTATGATAAAAACAGAAGCCAGTCACACGTGTAACATTTCGCATTTTCGGGGTAGCGAAAATCGTTATTGTTCTACGTTTACTCGAATATCATAAAAAAGCTCAACATCTAACTTTTTAAGCACTATTTGGCTCCATTCTCTCCCAAAATGCTTCCAATCGTCTTTGTTGCTTTAATTTTGATTCTATCAACTTACTTTCTCTGCTTTAAAATGAAACTCAATTTTCCACGAGGTAATAAACCATTTTTGTCCATAAAATTGTAACAACTTTAAAATTGAATGGGGTTGTATTTTCAAGCCTTTTAAAACGCACTAGTTTTATTTCTAGGTCCGCTCGCCCTTCCCTTAATAGGAACTCTGTACATAACCAAAGGAAAACCACACTTGGCTGCAGAAAAACTTTACAAAAAATATGGACCAATCATAGGCATGCAACATGGGGGAGAGCCGTAAACTGAATCAAAAAATCTATTGCCAAGTATACCCGCCACACTATTTTTGAATATTCATTTAGTGCTGTGGTACTGCACGGGGCTAAATTAATTCGGGATGCATTCAGTGAAGGAAATTTGAGTGGAAGATTGGTCAGAGAAATAAACACTTTTGCAATGGGGGACGAGTTTGGAATACTTCAAGCATCCGGGAGTGTTTGGAACGAGCAAAGAAGATTCTCGATGCGGACACTCCGGGAATTTGGATTCGGAAAAACATCCATGGAGGACCTGATTTTAGCAGAAGCCCAGGAACTGTGTGATTGGCTTAAAAGTCGGGATGGGAAACCCACTGAGCTCAAACGTCGCTTCAGTTTGGCAGTTGTCAACTCCCTCTGGCGGATTCTCACGGGAACCAGATTCGATCACAATGACCTCGCGCTTTTTGACATTTTAGAAAAGTTGGAGCGGTAAGAGGATTCGTCTTCAAAATATGGCGCCTCTGGTGAATTATTTTTGAATTGTCACACTCCGCCACTTTTGATTTCAGTACCCAGCGAGTAATCATGGAATTCAAATCCGCATTACAAATGACGATTCTGTTTCAGTATCCATCCATTGCTAAATTATTTCCGAATTTCTTTGGATGGAAGATATTGGAAGCCTCGGCTAAAGCGAGAAATGATTTATTCGACCAAATTATTCGGGAACACTCGGAAACGCTCGATGAGGATACTCCAAGAGACTTCATTGATGTCTATTTAAAAGAAATTAATCGGACTACCAATAAGTCATCAAGTTTTCATCCTGAAATTGGAAGTAAGATTTAAAAAAAAAATAAAACAAACACAAAGATTCGGAAATTATTATTACAAATTCATTAAGGCTTCTTTGCTTTACAGAAAATTCGCTAAGGTCCGTGCTTTCGGATTTATTTGGTGCCGGTTCCGATACGACGGCTGTGACACTCAATTGGACGATTTTATACCTCCTCAAGAATCCAAGGGTTCAAGAAAGAATCCAGAAAGAGATCGGCCAAGTGTTGGGAACAAGGCCGCCAACGCTAAAGGACAAAAAGGAGTACGTTTGAAAAAAAATT
Organism: Anurida granulata; assembly: GCA_034699565.1. NCBI lineage: Eukaryota > Metazoa > Arthropoda > Collembola > Poduromorpha > Neanuridae > Anurida > Anurida granulata. Next base: position 2,125 of record JAQIYD010000031.1, read on the forward strand.
CGCAAAAGAGTGGGAACAGTTGAATTTAGCGACGATGGCTCAAAAAAACTTTGTTTCGATTTTGCAGCTTGCCATACGTGGAATGTGTGATGATGGAAGTGCAGCGACGTTCTTCAATTTTGCCAATGGGAGCAACCCATGCCTGTATGGAGGACACAAAGCTAAGGGGCTACGATATCCCGAAAGGAACCATGATTCAAAGTAACCTTTACCAAGCACACCATGATCCTCAAGTAAGGGGAGATCCATACGAATTCCGCCCAGAGCGATTCTTGAATCCGGATGGGAGTTGCATGCAGCGACACGAGTCACTCATTCCATTCTCCGTCGGGAAACGGGTGTGCCCGGGAGAACATCTTGCAAGGGATACACTCTTTATTTTTTCAACCCTCCTACTACAAAAGTTCACATTAAATTTACCAGCTGGAAGTGCAGAGCCATCTCTCGAACCAAGATTTGGCCAAATTACGTTACAAACTGAGCCATTTGAAGTCTGTATGAAGTATCGGTACTAGTTGGAAGCGAAAATGAATATAGAAAACCGAATTTAAAACTTGTTTTTGGGTTTATACACTATTTGTTTGAGGCAAGGAGATGTGTGCTTCCTAATTATTTGCTAAAATAGCTACACTCCACAGAGCGAAAAAGTATGGGGGTTTGACTTGCTCGAATTTCCACCCAGTCTACCCCTTCGAGCCGGATGGCGGAAATGGCAGATCAGAACGAATTATAGATTCGGAATCAGCATGAAAAACTGATTTAATGCGGGTGGTCCATTTTTGTTTGGGTTACTACAGTAACGAGCAATTTCACAACTCCCAGACTTTCTGCTCGTTAACTTTGTCGCGAAAAGTTTGGTGACCTTTGGAGTCCTCTAATTAAATGTCAAACCGAAGGTATTCGGTTGCCTTGGCCCTTGTGTCAACCGATCCGGATGAAACTTTTGCCCTATTTTTATCTCAGCAAATGGAAAAATATTGAGCGTGAGACATTTTCTGTTAAATGAAATAAATTTTGCCACCCTAAAGATGAGATTCGATGAAAATCGGTAAAATTGATAACATAATATTTATGAAATTATAACCAATTACGATGCTGATGCACGAGCTGCAGAATATAATAAAAAATTGCACTTGAATCGAAATATATTTCCTCCGGAATTAGCATTTTCCATTTTGGGATGCGAGACATAATGGCGGCCGGCCGATCACTATTCGACGGATTTTGGTATTCTACAAATTGTGCACATAAACTACAATTGTGCATCTTATAAGTTTACTTTTTATGAATTACCGTTATATGATTGACTAATTGCAGAAGGACTTGACTTGCAACCGATTGGAACGAATTCAACGACGTGAATGACGCTGAATTTTATTTAGTGAAAGATTATTAGAATTCTTTTAAATTCCCGCTTCTTCATCAATTTCTTTGATTCAATGGAATTGCAAAGCCTGTACAAAATCCTACAGGTTACGTTTTAACTTCTGTAGAGTATCTAGGCTTTCAAGAGTAGGGTGAAAATGACCCTTTTCCTTTTGAGCCATCCAGCTGCAGTTTGGTGGTAATTAATTTAATGGATAACTTGAACCAAATCGAAAACTGGTTTTACTTTAAACTTAATGGCTTTAAAGCAAGTTTTCTCACCAAAACCACTTCCGAGTTCCGACCCCTCTTGCTCAGATGACTCTCAACTTCTTTTCCGATATCCTTTTAAACTTCTCTTAAACTCTTCCATTTTGTCATCTATTGTGTTCAAAGGAATTCCAATAGAACGTCCGTATGACTGAAAAAACAATTCGGGGGGAGCGAGACGCCCTACTTAGAAACGAATCCTCACCAAATTACGAAAATATCAGCATCTTTTCTAAACTCACATTTTGGTAATTAGAACCAATTTAAATTTGATTAATAAATAAGGAAATTTACCGGTGAAATTTAACGTTAGGAGTATGAAGGCCTCTCCCTGCCCCTAATGTTGAATTTGGCAGGTAAATTCCCAACTTCATTCCCTTGTCTGCATAGGTACATTTTCCCTGTAATTATAAAAGGATCAAAGACAGAACTGAGATTGGAAGATATTGCTCCAAATTTGAAGGAAAATGGAGCGAGGGGGTTGGGAGATAGACTGAAAAAAAGTTACGACGAAGAAGTTGGACGTAATTCAACTAGGCCGCTCTTCCGGGCCCTTCTCCGTGTGTTCGGACTCCGACTTCTATTCCTGGGTGGATTTCAATTTATTCTCATCTGGCTTTGGATGTAAGCCCATTTGGACCACAACAGTCTCAAATACTTTTTAAATAATGTTTGCATATTATGTATTTTTGTGATGTTTTATTTACGTTTCGTTTTGTTTCGTTCTCCAGGGTTATGCAAATTTTCGTGTTAGCCTATTTCATTCGTGCCTTTAGATCTGGAGGGAGCGGCTCGACTAAAGCGATATACGGGACCTTGCTACTTCTGACCATGTTTTTGAATCTCTTCTTCTTTCAAAGATTTTTACATCTTGCCAATCATTTGGGACTCAAATTGAGCATTTCATTATCTTCGCTCATTTATAAAAAGGTGGGACTTTAACTTAGTAAACTAAACAAGCCCGTGCCTAGGCCCAGAACGGATGCACCATTCCGTGCCGAGACAAAGGCTTGTATATAATTGTTAATTTTGTATTAAAATATTTATTCCTAGAGCTTGAAAGTAAGTCATGGCGCACTGGCTGAAACTGGGGTCGGTCAAATTACGAACTTCCTTTCGAATGACGTCAATATCATCCGAAATGGAATCCCATTCATTCATTTTGTAATTTGACCATAAATATCATTCTTAATTTCGATTTCATTAATAATTCCACTTATAATTATTTCTAATTATAAGTGGAACATTCCAGATTTGGATTTCTCCGGTGATTACCCTGATTTCAATTGGCGTGATTTGGTCGTACGTCGGTGTGTCTGCGTTGGCGGGGGTTGCCGTGGCTATGTGCATGGTCCCATTCCAGAGTATGATACCAATAACTCTGATTACTTTTGCGCAAGGTGCACTTAGTTTGGACTTTTTCTCTTTCCAGTTTTTACATCCAAGTGGTTTGGGACACTTCGAACTCAGATAGCTGCACGAACCGACAGCCGCCTCCGCCTTCTGACTGAGATCCTAAACGGGATTGTATTAGTGAAAATGTACGCCTGGGAGGAACCGTTCGAGAGGCTCGTGAGTGAAGCGAGGGAGGCGGAAATACGTCTGATTAAGCGGAGGGCATTGCTCAACTGTTCCCTATGGAGTCTCCTTCAAGTCTCACCTAAAATCGCTCTCTTTGTCACCATCCTCATTTATGTTCTCCAGGGAAACGATCTAGATGCTGAAACGGTATTAACAATACTAACAACAACTAGAGATCCCATCCCTAGCCAGGAAAGGTGTATCCTTTCCGTGTCTAGACACGGGCATGTCTAGTTTTCATAACAATAACAGCCCATGAAAGGCACTTTCGTGCTTGGTGGTGGTGGTGGTGGTGGTGTGATATGAATAGAATAGTGAATCTTGTCTCCATATCCCCAGGCCTTTGTAACTCTGGCATTCTTCACCTTAATCTCATCGTTGATGAGTTACTACTTACCAATAGGGGTTGTCTCACAAGCTGAAATTCTAATCAACATCCAACGAATAGATGTACGGCACCACAACTAATACCAAACACAAATTGTGATGGAAAATTTAACGAATGCAATTACTCTGCAGACATTTCTCGGAGCTGAAGAAAAGGAAAGTCAATTGAACATCCCTAGGAGTGAGGTTGGGGTGAGTCTCCTGGATGTGGCTACCAGATGGCGTCTTGGTGGCGAAGAATGTCTGAGAAATTTAAACTTGCAATTGACGCCAGGGAAATTTGTTTGTATTCTTGGGCCGGTTGGAGCTGGAAAGGTAAACAAATATTAAAGTTATCCAAGTACAATTTGGCTATAGGTGGAAATTGAGGATTATAGTCCGTGTTTTTTTTGGAAAAAACTTTGTTTACGCGAATCAAATCGAATTACGAATCAAATCGAATTACGAATCAAATCCGCCGCTGTGATTTGTTACCGAAACAAATTGAAAACCGCGGACACAAACTTATCTAAACAATTTTACTTCCCAGTAATTTAGAAGCATGTAATTTATATAATTGAATTGAACTGAAGGATTTGGTGGCTTGGAATTGTTTGAATACCCTTATGAAATATGATTCTAAGTTGGAAAACTTTAAATTTTAACTTGAAAATGTGATTAAATTTTTCCCGCACAAAACATCAACAACGGTGGATTCAGCCGCTGCAAAAAACAGACACACCCTGAGTGCGCGACCAGGAAATTCAAAAAATTATGATAAACAAAGTTTTTTTTTTTCAAAAAGAGATGAACTATAATATAGTTTGTTTTGGGCAGAGCACTCTGTTGGGCACGATCCTGGAAGAAACGACGGTAACTTCAGGAAGTGTCGTGATAAACGGGTCGGTTGGTTACGCCGCTCAGAGTTCCTGCCTCTTCCCAGGCACCATTCGTGAAAATATTTTATTTGGAAAAAATTACGATCCCTCCTGGTATGACAGGGTGGTTGACGCATGCGCACTCCGACTGGATTTTGATCTCTTCCCATTTGGTGACATGACTTTGGTGGCTGACAAAGGCGACACCTTGAGTGGTGGACAAAAATCAAGAATTAGTCTCGCCAGGTACATACTTAAATCAGAAATGCGGAATATCTGGAATTTCCATTTTCTGCCAATTTCAGAGCTGTCTACCAGAATGCTGACATTTACTTGCTCGATGACCCGTTGAGTGCCGTTGATGTTTCCACTGGTGCTCATATCCACAGAATGGTCATCCGCGGCCTCCTCCGCTCAAAATGTGTCCTTCTGGCCACCCACTTGCTCCATCACACACGTTCAGCCGATGAGATTCTTATCATGGAGAGAGGAGAAGTGGTGGAAAGAGGGTCTTACGTCCAGTTGTCATCCCTCGGACGATATCCAGAGGCGAACCTCGACAAGGTCGACGACGTGGCGGATCCGAAAATTCAAAACGAGGGTGTGAGGGGATCGACCGTGGGCCCTGTTCAAGAACCTGAGGGGGGAAGTTCGGGACATGCGAGTTTCGGCTTATTTTGGAAATATTTAACAGCAAACACGAACACGGCAGTCGTGGTAGTTGCGATGCTTATCCAAGTCGCTAATCAGTTCATCCTCAGCTCATCTGACTACACTCTCAAAATTTGGTGAATTCTCAACTGATTAATAAGCATTCGTCGACTATGTTTCTCACTGCCAACAATTTGTTCGTTCTAGGACGAAAGAAGAAGAAACAGTTTCCCACAGAGAAGCCTTTGCAAATCGACTCTACTACATCAAATTATACGCGGCAGTGATGGTGCCACTTTTGATTTTCCCATTCCTTCGAGCTTTTGTCCATTTTTGGGTGTGTTTGAGTTCGGCAACTTGGCTCCACAGCGCCATCTTTGGAGCCATTATTCGAGCACCAATGGGATTCTTCCAGACGAATTCCATGGGGCGGATTCTGAACCGTTTCTCGAGGGATATTGGGATATCGGATTTGATGCTCCCGCAAACACTCTTCATTGTTATTGGGGTAAGTCTAAAGTATTATACAATGCGTATTATACAGGATGTCATGAATACGTTTCAGGTACTGCTACAGTGTGTTGGAGCCGTTATTCTGGCGTCCACGATGAATATCATTTTTGTTGCCCCATCCATTCTTCTGTTTGTAATAGTTTATTTCCTGCAAAAATTCTATCGCAACGCTGCTGCCACACTCGCACGCCTCGAAACAACAGGTGGGCTTAGAACATTATTACGAAACACTAAACTGACTTTTTGAATTGATGGCTGATGTATTTCAGGAAAGAGTCCGGTGTATGCTCACATAAACTCAACGCTCCATGGTCTGTCTACAATACGTGCTTACAAAGTGGAAGAGAAATTTGAGGCGGCATTCGATGATCATCAGAACTCTCAGTCGTCCGCCAACTTCTCACAAATCTCGGCAATGCGCTGGTTTGGAATAGTTGTTCAGCTGATTGTATTGGTCTACGTTTCCACTCTCACAATCATCTTCATAGTATCCTCATCAGGTAAACCTTCAAGCATTCCTGTTTCTCACACGAGTGGTTGGCCCAGGTGACCTACTGAAGTTTTTACTCCAAAATTGACCACTGCATCAACATTTTATTATTCGCCGACGCCACGTGATTCGTAGAGGACTACAGCCTTCCGCCGGATTAGTAAATTGATTTTTTCTATTCTAGACGCTGCGGCAGTTGGTTTGGCGACAAGCGCTCTCCTTGAGGTTGCGACCTGGCTGACATACGTGTTTAGCTGGATCGCGGATTTGCAAACCCAAATCATATCAGTTGAAAGAATTTGGGAGTATACAGGAATTCAACCGGAGCCTATTTATAAAGGATTCACCAAACCACGACCATTATTGCATGTCGGCGATACATGGCCTTCCAATGGCGCCATTCAGTTTAACCAGGCATGTGTCAGCTACACTTCTGGGCAGAACGTACTCCATGGGATCAGCTGCTCTTTCCACAGCAAGGAAAAGGTGATGTGATCTTTAGAATTAAAAGCACAGAAGCCATTCCTCCAGTTTAACTCGCAGAGGACCCTCCCTGGACCTTTAAAGGTTTCCTTGACGGGATATCCCGTTTTCAAGCCACTCGCCGCTTCCCGCTTTAAATGTTATGCAAGTTTTTATTGATAATATTCTATTGATGAATTAAGGTGGGGATTGTGGGCCGAACAGGGGCTGGGAAGACGACGTTAGTGTCTGCCCTCTTCCGTATAGTTGAGCTTAACTCTGGAACAATTCACATTGACGGAGTGGACATTTCAAAAATTACTCTCCAGGAACTCCGATCCAAGATCTCAATCATCCCACAAGATCCAATTCTGTTTGCAGGGACTCTAAGGCAGAACTTGGACCCATTTCAGATGTTCGAGGATACGGCCCTGTATGAAGCCCTCGAGGATACGAACTTGACGGACAGGGTGAGCGAGAGGGGACTTGAGACGGAAGTGGCTGAGAATGGATTCAATTTCAGCCATGGTGAGCGACAACTTATTTCCTTGGCAAGAGTTTTACTCAAGAAATCAAAAATACTCGTGTTGGATGAAGCGACGGCCCACCTGGACTCAAAGTAATAGAATTTCTCCTAGTAATTATAGTTTTGCACTTTTGTAAACCCCGGCTACTTTTTACAGTACGGACTTGCTCATTCAAAATGTAATCAAGAAGAAGTTAAGGGGTTGCACCGTCCTCACAATTGCTCACAGACTCGGAACAATCTTGGATTCGGATAGGGTCTGCATCATGGAATCTGGAACCATTGTGGTAAGATTTAAATAGAAATTATACTACAATTTATATATTCAAGTCATAAATTGAAGGTTTTTGCGCTAGGAATTTGACACGCCGGCAAATCTGTTGGCAAATCCACACAGTCACCTCTCAACACTGATGAAAAGGGCAAGCTTAACTCACCCTCAGATCTGAATTACAATTTATTGGAAATGAATGCAGATATGTAAAAAAAAAACAACAATCGTACAATTCTTTACACGATTTTCATATTCTATTTCAAAAAAAAATAAATAGATCAGATCAGATCAGTTTCATTTATTTGACATATAGATCAAGGGCCTAGATATGTTTGTGAATTCAAGGTATGCAAGGGATGACTAAACGTAGACTAAATGTAGGTAAAATTATAATGAAATTATGAAAAATAAAATAAACAGACAAACCTTAAGCTTTGGATATTAAAATAAAAATTCAAAATTGAACTTATAAGTTGGTTACATCCTACTCGTAGCTACGCCTAGCTTGAGAAGCTTTTTGCAATTGGCAATCAGAAAATGTGTCACGCCTGCCATGGGGAGCTCAACAAAAAGGTGACATACAACTCCAATCCCCTGTAACAGCACTAGATATCCAAAGAAATTTATCGTCTAAACAATAGGAAAGAAAGAAATGAAGTCACAGTTTGGAACATTTAGAGAGCGAGTGTATCTTACGAGTTCAAACTCATCGTAATAAATCGGTTGCTTTGCCCTGAGTCGGTACATCCATGGGAGCGTATTAAAAAGGTAGACCCCGTAAACAGTTGGTGAAAGAACACAGAAGATGCGATGTGAAAGGAATTGATTAATCCAGGATCCACAATTATTTGCAAGTGCAATTATGATCCAGGAAATCGTGAGACCCCACCAAGCCCGGGTACTCCCCGCACAAACTGCTCCAATGAAGGAAAGACCAACTGGCTCTGCTGAAAGTGTTTTAGCTTCCCAAGGTACAAGTAGAACAGAGAGTGCTGTAATGGTTGAGCCAATCCACCCTAAGGTGAATACCCGCCTTGGAATCCCGTAGTTCCCTTTCTCTTGTTCAGCTAACACGTAGCCACAGAGAAGCCCTGTAGAAATTTGGGTCAGTCAACAGAGATTTTTTAATTTTGCCAAATTTTGGCCAGATTTTTTGGCCAAATAAGGTGATCATATAAAAAAAACGCAATCACCTATTCCGTACGGAGCAAATCTGTACCAGGGTCTTGTATACATTTCCCATGCAAAATCGTCTACTGGGCCGTCCATCCTGAAATACGATTGTTATGGATTATTGAAATATGATGGAGACATTGAGGTTAAGATTTTGAAACGGTAAAGAATAATACGTCAAAGGATTTATGCCGCTCCTGTAAGAGGAAGTACAAGTGAGAACCACGGAAGTAAGGACGAGTAGAATTAGAGTCGACATGCCGACTCTTTTCCATTTCCAGATCAGGTAAACTAGTGTGGGTGCGATGAGATAAAACTGCATATCCACAGCCAAGTACCAGGAGTTTCTCAAGCAAAATGGACCTGAAATGCTTTTGTGATTGAATACTGGTATACTTTTGAAAAACAGTATTATTACCTGTAACCTGGAAGTTAGAAATGTATAAGATGTGACGCCAGGAGTTTTGGCGACAAGCCACACTTTCAGCTTCCACTTCGCTCCGCTGGGTCCCTGTTGCGAGAGAAGGCATCAGAGTCGCATAAATCCCAATTACAAAGAGATAAAGCGGTGTGAGTCTGAAATTCAGAAACCCATTCAAATTAAATATACTATAACACAAAGAATCCGTGTTTTAAAAGTGCAACTTTTTATAACGATAGCCGAACTTGCCGGACTAAGACGGGGTCAAAGTTCACTAGCGAATAACTGATGTTACGTCGAGTTGAAACTGCTCAACCAAACATTTTACTCTCTAAAATGCATTCGCTCTTTTTGGCACCCAACGGGGAAGTGGAGAACTCTTGGTTCTCTCAGGCAATTCCTCACTCTAAACTGACTGAGTTCTCCAGTTCTGCGTTGGGGGGGGGGGGCGCCAAAAAGAGTTGACACATTTTTGTCCTAAGTAGGCCACCTTACCTCAGATAGCGCTGTAGCAAGAAATCCAAAGGGTTGAAGCCGCCCGGATTCTGGTCCAAAAACTGGACTAATTTGTACGATATGAGACAAGCTCCAATTATGAGGAACGTGTCAACTCCAAGCACGGCTTCCCAAATGACGCCAACGAGGAGTGGTGGATTCTAAAAATAGGTGGCGGGAAATTACAAACTTAATGAACGAATGCAATGATCTATAACGATTCAGGAGGCTAACCAGAATTCGATTTTGAAATGTATTTGCATTCCAGACGTAACCAAAGTAAACCCCCATAAACATATGACAGAGAATAGCCCATCCGTTGGAAATACATCTGAGTCCGTTTAAAAATTCGAGTCGACCTGATCGTCTACTGATTCCATCCCATTTTCGTAGATTTGAGGGAAGTGAGAATCCAAGAAGGAGGCGGGATTTGACCTTCATCATCACGTCCAGAGCCGTGGCGAGCACGACAATAACAACAAAGAATACAATTGTGCCTCTGTAAAAAAACATGAATTTAGATCACGAATCAGCTATTTATACAAGTGACGTCATCAAACTTACATCATAAAGTAATCCCAAAAATCTAAACTCTTGGCAGATGCCGTGTAGCACGACTCCAATATTCCAGTGGTTGTCCCATTGGTCAATTTCTTCAAGAAATCAACCAGGGTAGTGGACACATCCGCGTCTGTGCAGTCGGACGGAAAACACGTCCCCCAGGCTGGGACCTGATTACTAGGCCGTGGACTGGCTCGGATCAGCTTGGGAAGTTCGATTGTCAGCAGACAATATTTGCCACTTTGTCCAGGCAGGTTGTCCCCAATACATTCTTCCATATCTCCAAGCATTACCAGATGACCCTGCGCATGAAAGTTTCATTTTTTGATACTGCGGTGTCAAATTGGTCAATTGAATTTGATTTTACTGATAAAATTCCTTCTGGTACTCTTCCCCAAGAATCTTTTACTGAAAATTTTGAATAATTTTAAATTAAATGGCGTCAATCTTGAATATGGGAAACCTTACGCTCTAAAGCCCAGTAATTCCTACGTTCCACGGCATTTTTGATTTCTCGCAGAGACGACATGCAATATTCACTCAGCTCAAGAGGACTATTAAGTGAAAAATCTAAAACTGTATCAAAATTTAAAAACTCTTCATAGTGGCGGAAAAACAAATATTCCTGTGGCAGGATTGAATTCAATGAAAGGACGCCGGAATGACAAATCGCCCATAAAATGTAGCAGATTGAATTATTGATTAGATGAGCCCTTTTCATTTTCACTTCACTGACAGAGTTTTAAAGGATCAGCTGGGAACTGCAGCATTTCAGCTTCATAAACCTCATAATACGGATTAGGGCAAAATTCCCTTTTAAAACTGGTACTTTGTCAAATTTATTCTTCTCGGGTTAGAATTGTACGAAAAGTGATGTGAAACCTGTCTTACTGGTTTTAACTTTTTTGCGATGCTTCGCATCTCACCTACAACGGCAACTCAATGGGCCTATTGTACGATCATCCGTTTACTTTTCATCTTAAGAAATGAAAAATCTTAAAAACTCAAAGGATTTAGCTTTTCATTATCCCCGTGTTGTACCTTTGACATTTTCATGAACACAATTACTAAAACCCAAATTTTTTGCGAAGAAAATCGAATTTCGGGGATTTTCGCATTTTTTGACAACTTTGCCGGTTTCTCTGAGTTGGACAAATAGGAAGCACCCGAAACATGCCTAAGGAAATAAATTCATTTTCCCTACTCCATTTTGTCATGGACCACGATCCTCGCAGGTGATCCAGTGGGTGCTGGAGCATTGGGTTAATTTAATTTATTTTGTTTAAATTTGTCTTTTTTTTTCGGGATACACCAAATTTTTATTTTTCAGCTTTGGCGATGATTAGACATATTACAACTTAACTAAAATAATATAATAAAATTATCATTAGCTACGGTAAACAACCCTCTTCCATTCTGCCAATGAAGTAGAAATTTTGACACCTCATGATTTTTATTTGCCGATAAAAATTCTGAAAACAGGAATTCGTTTAGTCTAACTTTAAATTTTTCAATTATATCATAATCCTTATCACCACTATTAATATTAAATAGAAATCTTTTATATAGTATGCATATGGCTATAAAAACTATATAAATTTCACCATACAAATTTCCAAATCTTGCTAAAACTATCGTCCAAATAAATACCAAAAATTCAAATTTAATTCAGTTATTTATTCTCCTTATATAATTGGTAAGTGGTTAGCTAGCATGACGACAATAAGTCAAACGCTCACACGTGCAGAAGCATTCATTATTCAGAAGTGAATATATAAATAATTATACTCTATCATCACATAATTAAAGCTTATATATTCCATAATTCAAAATTCTTAACTGTGTATCATCGATGTCGCCATTCGGACAGGGTTCAGGTATTCCGGTCGATAGCGCATTTGTGGAACCGGAAATAGTGGAATCTAAACCCAAAAAGATTCTAATTTTTAACTTGTCGAAAATCAATGTTGGAAAAATTAGCTCAGGGGACATCATGGGAAATTACCCATATTTTTGTTTATAGGTTTGTCATAAATTTGTAGGGAAGTCGTATTTTAAGCAAGTGCTTTAATGTTTCAACAATTTTTAATTGTAAGCTTTTAATGTGAACCGAAATATACAAGTTTACAAAACACATTTTAAATGTCAAACTAAAATTCAATCCGGCGTAAATAAACATGACTTCAAATCACTTTGGACGTTGATAACTTTATTTATCTCCAACGTTAACACAAATGTCTGACCAGGCCATTGCACAATTCATTATAAAATGAGCATATTTTCAAACAATTTGCGGGATTAATAAGTTTTAAAGAATTGGTACTGAGAACGCGGTGAAAATAAGCGAAAGCCAAGAAAAGTTAGCACCTCAAGCTTTTGGACATAATTTCACCCATTGCAATGATTTTTTGACCCATTCGGGGAATTCAATGATTTTTTGAGAGATTAATTTTAAATTCCGGTCCATAAAAAGCAGAATTCCGCCAATTCAGTTCCGGGAGTTCCAGTAAAATTTTTCGAGTTTCAGTAATTTTCTCCTGTCATTAAATAAAAGCCAAAACGAACGTTCATCCTTTTATCCCATCATTACATAAAAATATCCATTGGAAAAGCTTAGCCTAGCTCCTAGGTTGTCTAGTAGAACCAAACAATTAAAATACAAATTTGTTTTAACAGCCTGATGAATCTTCAATTGCCAACAAATTTTGGGGCAACGTCATATACGGGTCACGAGTTCGAATCCTCTCGGAAGCAATAAAATTTTAAGTGATATGTTCACTTTTTCTTCTCCTGAATAATGAAGTAGCGTTATAAATAATTCATAGCAGCTCCAGATTTGTAAAGACCAGTCGTTAAGTTATTTTAGTCAACGATTGAAATATGAACAATTTTTTTGTAATGGATTTTTGTTGGAAAACTTTCACTTCACCCTTCGGAAAGAGTCCAATGCTAACAATTTTCCCGCGTATCACATTGTCCCAAAATTTGTTGCCCTACCACAAGTTAACTAGCAAAAAATTTGACCAATGACATTTTACACCTGGTTTTCAAAACCTTTCACTCGAAATCGATTCTTCACTTGTTTCCAATAAGAAAACATGACTTCTTGAGCTAAATGACTGATTGCTACCAGTTTTGTAAAGTTAATACTACTACGACGCTTTATGGTTCTTGTGTGCATGAGACTTTGGACTCTGCTGGAATAATTTTGTATTTTTTGCCAACATATCTCCAGCACGAATACACTGCATATTACTAGCCCAGTGCTCCAAACTACAAAGACTGAAATTGTATTAGCGTCCCTCAAGATTAGTTTCTTGGGTTGCCTAATAAAATAATTAATTTCTTCATCCATCCTCCTTAATTTACTTTGTTCCGTAAATAATAATTTATACCATTTTGACCATATTTGGACTATCCCATGATCATGCATGTGACGCATTCTCTTGTACATATAATTCCGTAGGAGAATGGACCAGTGTTCGAAACTTAAATCCACAAATGCTATACCCTCGTAGTTTCCCCAGTTTTTGTTATTGCCAATTGTGTACTCCGTAATGCGTGGGTTGGTTCCAGAATTTTTCAGCAGCAGCTGGATTTTGCTGTGACGGTTTTCTGTGATTAACTCCTCCACTTTGGATTTCTTCCCCACCAATACGCTTCCCTTGCATTGCTCCACTACCCCCATTATCTCTGTCCAAGGTTTCTTATGATCATCTTTACGTTCAAAGTAACTAATTTTCGGTAAGATTTTGGCAGCATAGACCTTCAAGTTCTTGTTGGGACGCAAGTAGCACCAGTTTTCCTTCCGAAGTTCCTGGCTGCAAAATATTGAGTCTGTGTAGGATACATTTTTATATCGCCCTTTCCAGTGATTTTCTAAAACGTCACGGTACGTTGAAATCCAAACTGGACAGATGATGGGATTAATGGTAGCATCTTTAATACAACGACAGAATCCAGACCCTGGGAGGCAAACTTGCGTAAATATTGCCAAATTCGCCAAGATGTATTTAAATCCATACTGGCCTGATTCTAGGATTTGAAATCCCTCCATTTGCGTGATGGACTCATAGGAGTGCCTTGGTGGAGGTGGGACTAAGACGTACGATGTGAAACAACCCTTGTAGCCATTGACGATCACAATTATTGCCAGGAGCCATGCAGCAAATATCAACTGAAATTTGCCTCTAATTCCCAGCGACTCCAAATAAGAATCACTATATGAGGGGCTTAATTCTCCAATTAAACCTATGGTATCAAACAGGGTATCTGTGACCAATTTGACAATATCTTTCCGTGAAAGGTGTTTGACTAAACCCACTACATACACAATTAATGGTATTATAAATACAGAGGAAAGAATAATACCAACCCAGGAGCCTACGTCGTAAGGTTTGGTGTACATTGAATAGGAAAATGATTGTACCAGACCGTCACAAGTTGCAAACCCAGTCTCTTCCAAGTCAGTTAACACTAACAGGACCTCAACACCAAAAACCACGGCAGAATCATGAATAGATCTCAGCGCTGTGCGATGGAATCGCAACATGAAGTTTGTACCAAAACTAGGGGTCTAAATCCGGATTTTGTATCCGGATTTAAATCCGGATTTTAGACGGATTCGGATCTTTCTGAATCC
>JAQIYD010000032.1:0-16677 GCA_034699565.1 Anurida granulata
TAACTTTAGAAATGAATTTCAAATCGAAAATGAAAATGTATTTAGTTTTGAAATGAAAATAGATTCCGTTTTCAGTTTTGAATTGAAAATTCCACCGAAAATGAATGCTTCCACATGGATTGAACCATGGCCCTTTTCGGCTTCCATACTTTAGCTTTTATCTTGGTGGAATTGGAGGTTGCTTGGGGAGCTTTCGTAATGGGCATCTCTGCCTATTCTTGACTTTCACTCATATTAGTATTCCTTGGAGTTTAATCTTGAAGTCAGACGATGGTTGACTATTAAGGGGACAAAATGAGACGAACTTGAGTTAACTGCGAAGACGTCGTAGAGTATTACCCTTGCCTCCCATTTATGCATACCTTATTCATTTAAAATTTAATTTCAATGAGACGTCTCATTTGATGCAAGCTAGAAACAGGTTTCCCAATCAAACACAATGGCTCGTTGAGTAAAAATCTAAATAACAATATTTATAAACTGTGCTGATATGATTTGGATTTAGCAAAATGTATTTATTGGAGTTCAGACCGTGCGGAGAAATGGCTGTTGACTTTTGACTCATCCAGTTTCAGCCAATTAAAACTCTGAACTGTACTTACAATTGTATGTTGTAACCACTGATTACAACAGGTTTAAGTTTAAAGTTTAAAGTTTAAACTTTTCAAATCCCTAATAACAAAACGCGAAGATTCTTAACAACTTTACAGAATTTAGTGTTTTAATTCTGTTGATTGTTGTTTTATGAGCAGCTCCTAACAAAACCAGCTCTTGTTCCTACAAATAAACGTTCGTTTCTTTTATTGTATTCTTTTAAATGAACTAAAATGTCATTTTACGCACTAATGAAACTGGAAACGCTATTTAAAATTCGTCAATTGTTAAAAACACTAACCGCTTCAAAGAATTTTTTTTATAAAACATTTGCAACCATGAAATATTTTTAGCCAGCAAAAGTTTGATAAACTAAACGTTACATGACGTGTACTTACTACAAATAAATTTTTCTTTACTAAATTACGTGTCTTGGATCTATACAATCGTAGCCTAATCTAAGAGCCAATGGTACAAGCTACGCTCATTGAAAAATTAACATTTGACTTTACGTTTCTAGGCTAAAACATTATTTTAAAAAACATGAATCACGTGAACGCATTTATCAAAAAAAAATCTACAGGTTGAAATTCTTTTAGTACCACGACATACGTAGCAAAACAACGCTCAGAAACTGTAATAAAAAAATAAATTGTCTTAAATTAAAACGTTAAAATATTTCCCACGTATTCGTATGTTAATTTTTGAACATTCTTCGACATAAAATGTGAGGGAAATATTAGGATTTTTCCATTTTGAAGTTATTGCTTACGGATGTGAATAGTGCTCGATTCAATGTAAAATAGCCGCATCCAGACAGTTTAATTTGAATGATTTCCCAGAACGTTTGAGGTCATTCAAATTTCTTTGAAAAACTGATGAATCCATCGGAAATCTTCTAATCAATTTTGAAATGGACGTGCTCTATCAGAAATTATCATAAAATTTCAAAATTTGGGCAACTATAACTTACCCGTGCTAGAAGCTGCTCGCCACAATTTGTTAACCACATGAATTTTAATAAATTCACTTCAACGTAGACCACATTTTGAATTAATGTTGAACTAAAAATGAAAATCAAGTATTTGAATGCGGCATGAAACAAATCAAATTTTTTTTCAATTTCGTTAATTTTACGACTTGTTTCAAGAATTTGAAAACTAAATGCCCAACTTTGTTTATGCCTATTCATATGGAATGATTCAAATGTGTCAATTTATTTTGTGTTTCCAAGCATCTCTCATCAATCATACGAGTAAATAAAGTTCATGTTAAAAAACCTTATTATTATTAAAAAAGATTACAGAGAATAGAGAGAGAGAGAACAGTAAAAACCCTTATTCAGGGGCTACATTTGCCAGATTTACAAAGAATCATCTCTATTACATAAGCAAAGCATCCAAATTTCCTTTAGACACTGATTATTTCAAAATTAAAACCTCTAATTAATAACTAATTAATACCATACATAGCTCACTTCAGTAGCTACATTTTGCTATAAAAATTCAATTTTTCTCAATAGAATTATTTTAAATTACGCGATTTATGATTTTGCGGTTTAGCCACTGTCTCGCCTTTTTGTCTGGTACCGTGCCAATCGTGAATTTATGAACAGTTATAGCAAGATAGTTTACTGATTGTCTAAAGTCTCTGACTTGGATCCATCATTAAATTACAAAGCACCTATAAAGTAAAGTTAGTCATTTACTGCGCCTCTTGTTTAGATTGTGAGTAATATTTACCAAACCCGAAACAAAATTAGTTTAGTTTTAGATACTTATTCTCCTAGTAAATGGAATGTAATCCGAACGGAAACGTCAATTGTTGCTTGTTATCATGCTTGCGTCTTCTAGATTTGCCGGAGCCACCTTCATAGGTTTAACCATCAGCGATGGGCAGACGGATCTTTGACAAAGAACCTGGCATGAAGAATTATTCCATACCTCTATGAAGTGGTGGTTGCTACTTTCCACGTATATTCATAGCTGTTTTTCAATGTGATCAAAATGTAGAAGTATATATTAGAAAAATATTTTTGAATCCAATAGACGGGAGTACTATTGTGTTTAAAACAAGAACTAAGGGTGTTAGACGAGCTGCAAGCATGTCCACGTAACCCATATCAAAGTGGTCGGTCATCAGAAGCTTCGGAAAATGTGCAATTTCTGAGATAAGCGTTCATTTCAAATTGTATTTTGAATAAACAGTATTTCCGCAACCAATGAATTTTCTAGAGAAGTTTTCTTGGCAAACATACAACAAATACAGTATCCGACAGAATTTTCCCACCTCTGCGTATTGTTCTTACTTTTTTTTCTCCTGAACCAATTTTTAACACAGCGAGAGATGGCAGCGATCAAGGGAGTTCAAGGAAGATTAACATGTAACTGCATTGAGAAAAAACACATTTCCCATTTTTCGCAATGTTAAATTTTCGGTTTTTGGAAAGAACGAAAAAGATTGCAACCAAAGTCGGGGTAAAAAAATTCTGGCGTATACTGTACAAGCCAAGATCTACATCTTGAACAAATTCAATGCGCGGAGTGTACATGGTAAGGATAGAGCTGAAATGTTGCGCGATATTCCGATCTTCCATACTAAAAGTGTTGATATTTCCCATAAAAATGATGCTTTGAAATAGGTTTACAGATGGAATTGAATTGTCAGCTCGAATCCCAACGATCCCACGCTCCAGTCTGACGGAATCCTGTCACAGTATGGACCAAGTCGAATTAGAAGTCGAACAAACCTTCCAAAGCTGTATCCTGCTCCACTGTAAAGTATCCACCTGGAAACAAGAACTAGATAAATTAACGTATTTTCCCTCTCAGAAACTTAGGTTTAAGCTGGAAAATACGGTTAAACAAGCTATTAGCTGCGGCTAATAACTTTCGACCAGGTTTTCGCGGCTTGTACGCGAATGCGGCTTATATGATGCGCAAATTAGTATTACTGAATGTAGTTAATGATTGCTGATCCAGGGAATTAATTTAGAAATTCTTCATATAACCATCAGGGATTTCACACACTTTTCAGCTTACTTTTTACTAATGGCCACATCGAAATTGAACTTATCTCAACTGTTTAGCGCTTTAGTTCTGATAAGGCAGTGAATTTTAGAATATGGCTTATAGGCGAGTGCGGCTTATGGCAGGTCCATTTTTCGTTTCCTAACATTACTGTTTATAAGCGTACGCGGTCCATACCGCGGTTTGTTGAATGTTGGTAAAGCAAACTTACACTCCTCGATGGTAGTAAAAAGTAACGTTTGTCTCTACAAGATTTGGAACATCATCGGTCACCACAGATTCGCTACCGTCTGAATAACTCAGAGTGATCTCGTGACGAACTTCTTTTGGCACAGTTGGAATAGCTACAACTGCGCAGGTCAAGCAGGTCAAAACGAAAAAAGTCAGAGACCATTTCAATGTTTTCCAAAAATGTTGCAGGTGAAAACTGCGACTCTCCACGTTTGTATCTATACCTCACAAATTTGAAGATTACAAGTTGCGTCCAATTTTATTAATTGATAAACATAATTGTTAATTTGTTAAAGCAGGCCCAGGATAAGATATCGTGAATATCTTTTTAGAAATAATTTTCAGCTGGAACAGTAATAAAAACAAACAGAATTGACAGTGTATTTTATTGAAACATTTTATAATTTTTAAAGTATAATTTAATTTTACTTTTTTCCATTCCAAGAAAATGCAACATTTGACTTTGAAAAGAAACTGAAAACTAGGGAACTAACTAGAAGAACTAATTGAAACAGATTAATTGATTAATTGATTAATTGATTAATTAAGATTAATCAATGGAATTCAGAAGTCATAAATTTGAAATCCAACCCTGATTTTGCTTAATCTTGAATTTCGCGAACAACTTTTGAACTCCAAGGGCACCAAATGTTGCCTGGAAGGAAACGCCCACCAGCTTCATCCAAATGTTCCTCAGCATATGCTGCATTTGCATCACAAACTTCAACCATCTGATCAAAGAAATGAATTGAGTCCGGTTCTGAAAGGAAAAAAATAATAATAAAAATTTGATTCTCTTCCAAATTTTGCAAGAAAAGCGAGTCATTTCAAAATTATCAAAAAAATGGTCTGGACGTTTATTGAAATTCGAAGTCAAAGCTCGTAATAATTTGCGTTTTTCAATATTTCATAAGTTTGACAAATGTTGAGACAATTTAAGTATAAATGTAAATTGAAAGTGAAAATATTGAAACAAGAAAAACTTACGCAAGTGAAAGGACCACCCCGGATTATATGTGGCCGGAGTTTTAGTGATTCTGCCCAAAACGTGTGGTTTCTCACTTGTTTGTCCAGAAATCAAATCTCGAGCATGTTGAATTAATTCCGGATTTTTTAGCTCAATTACAAATGGTCGAAAGGAGTTATCTGAAATTTCAAAAAATTCAGCCCCTGCTAACCCAAGGGCTAAAACTGGAAGGAGAGCTAGTCCAGTAAGACAGTTTGTCATTTTTAAGGTGTCAATTTTGGAGCTGAATCGGATTCTTTCCTAATTTACAAAATTGTCTCTGACTGGTTATCGGCTTTTGGAAATTGCGTTTTGGCAATGATCCACTGGTTTCGGGATTTGCCGCTTTTTATAACCCGTCGTTTTTTCGGAACAACTCTGAACAAAGTCATTGACATTAACTTCATTTTTAGTAAACCTGTTCTTGGTCATTAAAACTTAATTCAGGAGGGACCAAGAACATGTTCACTTAGCTTTGACAATAAGGTAAAACAAAACTTGATTTCTTGATGAGGCAATTAAAACTATCCGTCAATTAAGGAACATTTTAGAAGACTGGAGAGATTCCTTTTTGATTACACCTTCATTTGAAACTAAACTTTGGAATTTGAGAACTTGTTATTAGTTTAGTATTTTTGATATTAGTTTTAAAATTAAAATGTTTTCTAAGAATTTATTTTCGAACAGGGTGTAAAATGGATCAAATACGTAAATGCTTTATTTATACACTGTTGATATTGGTGAGAGCAGAAGTGGAATACAAAATAATAGTGTTTAGTAATTTTGAAATCCTTAAATAATGACTAAAAAATTAAATGACTGTTATTACTGATAATTAATTTATATTGCAATTAATTGTATTTAATTAATTTGATTTGACGTAATTGTCAACCCGTTTCCAACGGCAACTGGTCAGAGGTGAACCTGTTGTGGGCATGAAGCGCGCCAATTTCGCCAAAGGGAAAATTTTGGAACAAAATCAGGGCATGATTTGTAAATATGGTGTCAATCACCTTTGAAATTTAAAAACAAAGTTCTGATTAAATGCCCACATCCGTTGCTCAATCCATTTTTTCTAAAATAAACAAAGTCAGATTTTGTTGATTTTAAATTGTATTTTTTTCGACTTATTGCGTGAATTGTGAACAAATATCGCAAAACGCATTCGGCGTTTTGCGACATTAAAAATATCGTTCAGTACGAAAATCTTCTGCTGATTTCGAATCTGTAATTATTTTTTTTACTGTCGACACGTTTTCCTTTTTTAAAAATTGTTTGCAAATTCTCATGATGCCCATGTTTGTTGCCTTTGGAGGAAAGAGTATTGTTATAAATTGTTTAAAATTCAACGTAAGATGCCCGTGCATGGTGAGGAAGGAGAGGAGAATGTGTTTATGGGTATGAATGTGTTTTGTGAATGGGAATGTGTGTAGAATTCTGAAGTTGTGAATTGTGAAAATCGAAATATTGAATTACCAGTAAGCAAGCCGTATCTGGAGACGTGGAGTTTAATTAAAATTGATCGATTGTGTGAAAACAGCAAGAGGTTTGGAAGTTTTTTGAAAATAGAAAAAACCTAACTAACCTAACCTAACCACCTAACTAGCATTTATATTAAAAATAGTGGTTTTAACCCAGGAACAGCATGTGAGAGACGCCGCAAGGTAAGGTTGGCGCCATGAAGTTCAAACAGTTTTAAAACTTAGAAAACGTGTCGACCGCCAAAAACTAATTGCATATTCGGATTCTACATTATAAAAATTAGAAGTGTAGAGGCTAAAATATCGCAAAACGCCTAGCCCTGAATTCTTTTTGTATTTTTATTTCCTTAATAATTTTCTTGTTTTTTTCATTAGAGTTGATTGATTAATTGATTGATTGCTTTATTATTGTTGAGGAGGTGAGTTATTTTGGATCTGACTCTTATTTAAAGTGCTCAATTTTTTCAAAGTATATCAATGACTATCTACTACTCAATTTGACCCTGGCTACCTCCGATATTCGTACGAAAAATGTACAGGTTTAAATAACTTCTGATGTCATGTTCATCGTATCACTGCGGCCTAAAAGGTCCAGAGTTTGGCGGTTGTGTTCAAATGTTTGTATTTTTAAAGGGAATAACTCGAGCTTGTCATCATAAAGTACGCGGACTCCGCTATTCCTCGAAAAAAAAATCAAAAGTTCGCAAAGGGATTTCAAAGTCTATAGTATGGCATTTGCAATGTTAATTAATGGATTTGATCCAAAATACAATATTGCCAATCCAGCATCTTCGGGAAAATGCATGGAAGCAGGCGGAAATCCACCGACGATTTATATGCTCGGATGCGCATTCGGCTATACGCCACAAACATTTTCAATTGTCAAAGCAGCATAACCATATGTGTAACAATGAGGAAATTTATCATAAACTGACCCAATCCCTAGATTAAATTCTGTTTCAAATTACACTAATTGTTATTAAATTAATTGATTACTAGTTTAATAAATAAATAATAATATTTCGGCATTAATTAAAAACCTCCACTTATTCTTACACTTATTAGCTTGAACTCGGATTACTTTGATACTAGGAATTGTGGTTACCCGGGTATCTTAATTACTGATTAGATGCGCCTGCATCAACGACATAAATAAAATTGTACTAAAAACTAGTGAGCAAATATCTGAATTTTTTTTTGGAAACTTTTTAACATCATCCGTTTATAAATCAAAATTATGTTTTAGGGCCCAAAGTCAGCTAAAGTTAATTTACTTAAAACTGCAGTTAGTTTTTGTTAATTTGGAATTTTAGCAACGTTTTGCATTGCCGGTTCAGGTGCTCGAGTAGGATTCGATGAAACGCCATTGCTGTCTTGGATCCGTAGCAGTGCAATGTTGACGGTTTAAGAATTGATCGCTAAAATTTGCACAACCTGGATTAGTTTGGCAAAAATTGTTTCAAAAATTCAAGTGTATGCAAAAGTAGAGGAAATGTAAATAAGAGAACGATATTCCCGCCATTTTTAACTCTGGAGGCTTCACGCTTGCGCTTCTCACTTGACGCTTGGAGGCCTGGGTTAAAACGGGAGGGAATGACGCTCTTTAATTTGAATTTTTTTAAGTGCTTACCCGCCAGGGTTAGTAAGGCAATCATTGGTCCAACTGCTCTTCAGTAAATACGTTTCACCAACCAAAGTTCTGTTCCACAGTTCCGTAGTGGCAAAACATTGCGTGCAGGGTTTATACGTGCTTACAGTGTTCATTGTATTACCTCCTACAGCATGTAGATATATATTTCCGCGGCTAAAATCTATGAAAATATTTAATTTGCCCATGTCTGAAACAATGGTTACCAGTTTTACATCGAACCTGCTTGTGCCCATCTCTGCTCGTCACTGCCTTCGGCAGACGCTGTTTTTGTATGGTAAATAGCGTAAGGACCACCGCTCTGAAGTACATCCGTGTTTGTAATTACCTGCATCAATCAATTTTCGTGAATTTAGTAGCTAACTCAATGTAATTCACAAATTATTATCACTGCAAAATAAACAAAATGTTTGCTTGCATTTCCGTCAAACTCGCTTTTAATTGTCCAAATCTCGCCCTCAGCTTTTGTACAAATTAAGATTTGGAGAAAACGTAGAATAAAAGTCGATTGCGTAATTGTGAACATTGTGCGCACCACTTAAATACAACTTAGCTACTGTTACTGTTAATTTTTGATTGGAAATATAAAATATGTGTTTTTCAATTCTCGATTTTAGAAAAAAAAACAAGCTTGAAGGTCTCAATGAAAATGGTTACAATTGGCTAACATTAAAATAAAATAGACAATGAAATTGAGATTAATGCCTTTCACTTGTGAAACTGTCAACTTAAGCTTCAAGAGTGTAAAATTTGGATATGCTTATGAACTGCGTACTCACTGGGTATTTATTGCGTATTCACAGCATATCGATTATTGGAATTCTTAATGGGTACCATCATGAAATGGTATCATCAGCAAATGGAAATCCCTGAAACTAAATTTTAAATTTAAAGTTAATTACAAGGTTTCGTGTCATTGATGCGTGTAATTAAATTAATCTTCTTGTCGTCTTTTTTTGTCATTTTTGGTTGACCAAAAAATAGAAGAATTTGAATTTAGTTTTAAAAGTTTTTTTTAGAAAGAAAACGGATATGTGTCTATATTTGGGCTATTTTGTAAAAACAAAATTCTGCTATAAAATAATGACTTTTGACATGTTTACATTTGGTAATCTGGAGGCATAAATAAAGCTAAAACTGTGTCAAACTTTAGCTATAAGCGAAATATGTCTGATTAGTTGGATTAAATGTTTATATAATCATTTACTTATATCCAATGCCCTAAATAAAGCCAACTATCCCAGACTGTAAAACCTATTTAGGAAATGCAGGAAACCACATGATCCAAATAAAGGTTGCAAATAGCACGTATGCAACTAAGAAACAACATATTGGCTAAATCCTTGATTGTGCCAAATATGGTCTACATGATCCAACTGCTTCGTTTCCATCAACCACAAGCCCGTCTTCCCCTGTTTTTCTAATTCCATTGATCTCTGGACACGGTTGAGATTTTGTTTGGGTTTTGCAACACTTTTTCAGAATCTGCGTTAAAAATTACGCATAACAGATTGCGTTAATAATTTAATAATTGTTTGGTTTTCTCTTATTCCTTAAACTGAACCTTGTGAAGTGTTAAACACATCACACTACCTTCGTTGGTAATGATTTAACTTACGCCATCAGTAATCTTCAGAGTTGAATGGAATGTGGTAACTAAGAATGTTTCCAAAAAGACCAAGTATACCCAATATTCCAATCCAATAAAAATAGTAAACTATTAACAAAAATATACAAAAAAAAACAATAAAACTTTGTCCAAAATCATGCGGCTCTTTTCCGGATTGGTTGATATGGATGGAATTGTTTGCTGGTAGGAGTACAGTGGATACCAGGAAATAAACATGTGCAGAATAGCTACAAAGAAATACAATTCAACCATGTAAATTCCGTAAATCTAGCATTTCATACTTGATATAATATTACCTGAGCTGGATTCAAACTTGGCATGTATTCTAAAAAAGTTTTGCCAAGCGTGAGATATAAACCGGAAATACACAACTAATATTCCAAAAGATTGGCCAATTGGCTATGGTCTGAAAAAAATTGTTTTCCTAATTGAATCACGATGCGCTTACTAAAGATTAGTTTGTGACAAGAAGCGGCTGGAATAAGGAAACGCAGGAAAAGCGCAATGAAAGTAAAACATTATTAAATTTGGTGGCTCTAAAAATCCCGTCTCCCCGCCTTTCGATGTTGATGATAAACATGAGATTAATGTATGGCTGAGGACAGCAAGCGTAGTATACATTGCGTTTCGATGAACCGGGAAACCTGAAAATTCAAATTCAAATTGAATTCAAAACTTTTTTTAGTCTGACCCGCCAATTCTTCCATTCCTTTTAGAAAACTTGAAGTAGCTCCGTTTGTATCTTCGTCGCTTTGAAGAACAAAATCAATCTAAAATTTTAAAACTTGTGTGAAATAAATACACGCTCGAAAACAGTGAGTGAATAAATTTAAAAAAAAAACGTTTTTACCATTTTTGTTGGTGAAATGGATAGAATCTGTAATCATTACTAATCAAGTCTGCAAGCACTTTTTAGAATTCGCGGTAAAATTAGCGTAAGATTCCCATTGCTTCGGAAACGAAACGCGTTCTTTTGAGAGAAACAGAAACGAAACGGCAACAAAACGAAAAGGAAACGAATGAAAAATTGGCGAGAAGTTAAACATTTAAAGATTTTCTCAAAATCCTCACAAAGGAATGGTGATGAAAATTATTCTCTACCCCACTGACCTCACAATTGTATAGGATTACCATAAAAATATGTAGACCTAAAGGGCACCTAGGTCGATTGTGCGCATCCAAGAATTAAGATTACCCGCGCGTTTGAGTTTCGGTTTTTTTCTTGACGGGTTTAATGTATAATAGGATAAATAATCCGAGCGTTTCTAACTTGAAAACCTGTTTTTTTTTTATTTTCCCCCGAATTCGGATTACACGATTATTTTAGATCCGGGTACTGTCTTCATAGCGTGAGGTAGGGATTTGAAATAAGCTCACTAATTGGATTGTTCCATTCTCAGGAACATGATTTTTTTCTGCGAATTCGGATAATCCGGGTATTTTTTGAAAGGATGTGGTCGGATGTTTGAATAATTTATCATGTTCTAATTCATTGTAATAAAAATTTGAATTAGAATGTAATTACGTGAAACTTTTCTAAAACTTCTTCACAAAATTGCTGCAAAGCTAATGCGCAATGCGTGTGAACGTATTTTCATTATTTTCCTCAATTTTTGAGTTTTTTTAATTCACGTTTCTTTTTTGTTTCCGACTATAATCGGAAAGGGCAATTTTGGAAACGGAAACGAAACGAATTATTATTATTTGTTTCCAATAATTTGGAAATGGAAACTTTACTTTACACTTTACAACTTCCCAGAAGCTAACTTTGTTGATCCTGAAATCGCTCGATTCTTTAACGCATTTACACTCGTGCTCAATGGATGCTCCGCGTTACTAACCATGTCCTCGTCGTTAAAGAATATGCAAACCCACTCAACTTTCACTGGTCAGATAAATTCTAGTTTACAATCTACTAATTCGCCACAATGCACGTCACAATTCAACAAGCAACTCAACGTTATTTTATGTATATTTTATGTTACACCTACAAGCTAGACATTTAAGTCAGTTGTTTTACAAGGCCAACATTTTGGTTCAAGTTTAGTTACGGTTAACTTAATATAGAAAATTTTAGGATTAAATCGGTTAATCTCTTTTTGCGGAAGAGCAAATTGGAAAGGGAATATTCTAACCTGTCTCAAATCTAATAGAAAAAAAACACAGCTTTTATTTTAAACACGTCATAACTGAACTCGCTATAACTTTTGGAATTTTAACATTATCCTTTAAAAAAAAGCCAATAGCTTTACTCATTACTTTGTTTTCCACACAATGCTCGGTTCAATCCGGTTCCGAATTTTAGATTTTAAGAAACATGACGGCATGCTATTAAGTGGCCAACGGCATGTTCCCTTAACAGCTGTTCATTGACATTCCTATTATTATTGTTGGTGGTGTGTGGTGTGGAATTTGGGACCAAACAAGAAAAAACTATTTTATTTTAGGTTACTTTAATTCCTGACCACAATTAATTTAACTGACTGAAGGGGGCCTAATAGGGGTAAGAATTCATTTTAATTTTGACATGTGAGATAGCCAGGCTCCGTAGTCTCGTTGCAAATTAGTTTACCTTCCTAGTTTACAACTAGCAAATACTATATTAATTATATTCGTTTACTTCCCTCTAAAGTGTGTCTATTCATGTATGATTATTAGGTCGTGTGGTTACAAGAGTTGCTGGGTATTTGTGGACCAAAATTATAACAATTTCGGTATGCCGAAGAAGAAAATGGGGGCAAATTGTAAGAGTGCCTATTATTTCTTCATTAAGGACAAAGAGGAAGAATACAAGAGAAAAGGAATTCGATTCCGAGATTTATTTGCAATGAAGCCTTTGATTGATGAATGGAATGTAAGGTTTCATTAAATTTATTATACAATCAGTTGGATTGGGTTTTTAGATGGTTTTTATTCGACTATGCATTCGTGGAACAGGGTTTAGATGCACAACGGAGGGCTAAGTACGACCGACTTACTAAACAAGCTAAAGAAACTGAAAAGTTGGATTTGACAAAGAAATTCACCTACAATGGCGAAAGGTTAGTCAAATAATAACATCAGTTTATTAATAAATTAATACGATTCAAACATAAGGCAATGAAAATTGACTTTCAAATTGACCTTGAAGCGTCAACGTGAAAAAACAACGAACTATTGGCTTTACAAATTAAATAAAAAACTCACCAGGAGAAATGCATTGAAAAACTTAATGTTGATTATCATCATTAAACATGTGTCGAGAAATTAAAAATTCAGAAATAATAAAAAAACGCAGTTTTAGAAAAGTGACTGAAAAATTGAGAATGAAAAATTTAGTATGAAAAATTGATAATACAGAATAATATCGCTTCATTTTTTATTATTTTTTCACAAGGAATTACTTGAAGCAACTCTTTTCATTTTCAGCTATGCTGAAGTCCAAGAGCGGGATCACCGGAACAAAATGGAGGAGAATTTGCTGGAGGAAATTCTTTCCTTTGCTACAGCAGAAGGGTCTGGATTGAACCGACACTTTGTCATCTTCAAAGGGATCGCTATGGCTGAAGTTAATTATCCGCCAAATGTAAAATACTATCCAGCTGAATTGGCTGTTGCTTCTTTCAAAATGGATACTGGAATCGCAAGCACCTGGTGGACCCTTGTTGATACTGGTCAGTAAATGTGGAAAAGTCCTACATAAAGCCAAATCTAATTTTGTCATAAACACGCCTCTTTATACCAAGAGAAACTGCCAATTTCATATGCTCATGATGGAATGGAAACTTCCAAGGCTACGTGTTTGCCATTGCCGGGTTCACACAAGTATCAGCCAATGCACCGAGACCACTTTAACATATTAAGCAACCTGAAGAACTTCATTCTACAGGTAAGCCTACCATTGTAAGCCTAACCTTGTTGTCACACTCTACTCGAGTTACAGGAAATTTTTGATTCCTCACGTTAAAGAAATAAATTTTCCCGCATTTATTGCAAATTTTTAAAAATCCGACATTCTTTTTCCTCAAAATTGCTTGCTCCATTATAGTTGTTTTCTCGTAAGGTAATGTGCGGGTAGAAGTCCGGCAAAAGTTTTGAACAAAAAACGATATTTTTAATATCTTTTTTTTTAATTTTTCGCAAATAAGGGCGGGAAAATTCCCTTCATTAAATAACGCCCTGTATTTTTCTTTATTTTTAGACTGGTCTCTTTTATGTTTGCGTCTTTGCAGGATATCGAACCCATCAAGGGATACTACATTGTGTTTGTGAAATCTGAGGAAGGAAAAGAGGTTGATCGTGGAATTCTGAACTGGCTTCTTCAAAAAGCGAAATGTAAAGTGGTCAACTATCCGTTGAATTTCTCTAGTTTATAATTATTTACAACTTTATAATTGTTTTAGACGAAACTGAGGCAATGAAGGCAGACTACGAGGAATTTGTGAATTCGATAAAGTTTATCCCTGTTACAAGGTTGTTGCTCAAATTGGCAGGAGTCGCTCGAGGGCGTACTCCAACCTATCAACAGGAAGTTGTTCCTGCTCGAATTCTCAGTAATGGGGACTGGGATTACAAGGAAAACATCACTTGCGCTTTTCATAACCTGGTGACCAATATTTTAATCTATAATAGTAATGTTAAACGTCAATTGATTATCATATTTTGTCATTACAGGATGAAGCCCGAAACATGGCATACACTTGTTGTAGAAACATTGTCCTGCGAACCGTCTTCCAAATTTTGAGGGAGTTGATCCCACATATGAACATTGAGCCTATGTCTACTCATTTCGTCACATCCGTCCCGACAATGATTTCGTACGAAGTTCCACCGCCACCTCATGCCCCAGTGCCACCCCCAAGCGCGGCAATGCCTGTAAGTTACGTCGAAGATAATAAGCTAAAGCGAAGTAATCTGGCTTTGCGATTTGAAAATTGTTTTGTACTCTTCGCTCAGGTCTCGGACGCTTTGAAAGACAAATGGGGTCGAAACGAGGAATTTGATAATTCTGTGGCAACAATGGACAGCGGACCACCAAATCAAGTAAGACGCGAATTATCTTTTTCATCCGTCTGACAAAACTGCATATTTTTATTTACTTGATAGGGGGATTTAGTTTCAAGTGAAATTCGTATTGTGGCTGGGGCAGGAGCATCCACCTCGACTTATTTGAGCAACGCCTGGGACGCCAATTCAAATCCCAACGTGTGCACCACTGATGACTTTCCTGCTCCTGGAACTAGTGGCGGTTTTGGAATGGGAAGAGGGAGGGGAAACACTGGCACTAGTTTTCGTCCTTGAAATGTTCATAAATATAGTTTGGCTAACAGACATTTTTCTTCTGCTAATTTCTGTTTCGTTTTAATTAATCTAATGAAGATAATTGAATTGAAAGTTAAAAGTTAAAAATTTACAATTGAAAATGAAATGTTAAAAAGTTTTCCAAAACCCTTCCCACGTCTTTTTAGTGAATGGCTGCCGCGTTTCCATCAACGATGGGTGCGACGACACTGGTGGTCGCATTGAGAGAGTAGGCAAATAGAATTTTAATCAAAGTTATGGTTTGCGAAAAATTTTGTACTTACGGAATAGCACAAGCACCTAAAATTAGTTACTCTCTGTCAGTTATGTACACAGATTTAAATTAAAAAATGGTTTCGTCCGGAATCAAAACTTAAAATTGTAATTCAGTTGTATTGCATTTAACAGAAAACATTTAGCCAACTTTGTAACTTTTTTAACGTCTTTATTCAAATGCGGCATCGTAGAGGCCGTACCGTTTACGCACGCACTGTACACGGTGTTCATTTGATGGACAGACTTTCCCGCAAAATTTAACATTATGGGCATGGAGCCTCCTCCCGTGCCCCTAACGTTAAATTTGGCGGGAAAGTCTGTTCATAAAATGAACACCGTGTATACCTGAAAAACGCCCTGATTTGGATGCCCAAGTTAGGTTTTCAAAAAAGGTAAAGAATGAAGTGGAATAAATATGAAAAGAATTGGAATCGTTTAGCATAAAAATACCTAAATAACATGTTTCTGAAAATGCTTTGAAGGCATTAATTTTTACAGTTGTAATTTTTTATTGCTTTCAATTCAAGAATCAAAGTCAAAATATGCGGTAACTTCCAGTTACGATTTTGTTGAGTAAGTCAAACCGTGTAAATATTAAAGTAATGTCAGAAATTGTCATCATCCGAAATCCGTTTAAATTTGGCCTGTTTCCTTTTACTCCTCTCATGAGATTGAGACACCAACCCTGGCGCAGGCGGCTTTTGAGGCGGGTGGTGGAACCTTGTAAACTCGTTTTGCAATACTTGGGTTCTCAATGAACGTGAGGCCTAATCCGGCCTCAAGATGCTGTAAAACCATAACAAATTAATCCAAATATCCATCGGGTCGGTCAGGCGGGTTTCTTTGAGCGGCGCATACCCAATTGATATGACAATGGAAAAACCAAGCTCCAGGGTTGTCCGTTTCGTACGCGATCACTGTCCATGAGTTTCCAAGAGTGAAAGTCGTGTCCCGTCGTACTCCTTTTCTGGTCAGAGTGGGCCCATCCCTGGACTCAACATAAGGCCCTGCCTGAGCCGCCCCTGCCCCAAGCACCCAGAATGAATGACCTAAGAAATTCATAACTCTCATTTCAGATGTCCATGAATTCCTGACAGTCCTTCCTTACCATGTAGGTGCCACGGATGTGGAAACCGATGGTTACTGTTGATTATCACGCGGATAAACTAAAATGTTTAGAACACAATTAAGCATGGCAAGAAAATATTGACTACACATTTTTTAGATTATAAATTAATTAGAAAATTATAGAAAATTTCAATCACCTCCTTATGATTAGGTGTGACAACGGGCCGAGCAGAAGCAGAAATGGGAATGCCACGGGTAAGTTGGAATAAAACCGGACGAGTGTAGGCACTCCGTGGGTCAAATGGTTGTCCATTCATGCACATCCGAACGGGGCTCCCCGTAATTGGACAGTCCGTGGCGTTGATGTGAACTTGGTGGTGGTACCGGGCAGGAGCACCCCCTTCAGCCCCAAACTGGAGCGGGGGACTTTGATT
>JAQIYD010000033.1:0-16639 GCA_034699565.1 Anurida granulata
GAGGGGAAGAGGAAAAATGAGAAATTCTTAACGAGAGTAAAAAAGGGGGAATCCAGGACAGTGCCGTGGTGAGTTGAATTTTTTGTTATGAGCTAAATTGATTTGAAACACGCGCATTTACAGAGTCCTGTTTCTCATTACCCCGAGGTTTCTAAATAAGTTTGGTAAACTCCAAAACTCAATAGTGCAACTTATACTTTTAGCCCCCGAATTCGTTTCACCACAATTCCCGAGCAGAGTTGTGTACGTCGACGATGATGAGCGTCCTAGCACATCCAGTAGCTGTAGAGAGTCTCGTAAGAGAGTCCATAAACCAAGCTTTATCTAACAATACAATTATTCAAACCATTTCGTTAATTAGTTGAGCAAAATCGATCAATGACTGAAAGTGCTGTAGGAGTTACGACTCCAAGAACGAAAATGCAGAGACAGACAGAGATGGTTTTCCAGGTAAGCTGTTTTTAATTAAGTCGTAGTCGAGCCGTCAGTAATTTTCTGATATCCTAATTTTAAAAATACAGAGTTTAATGGAGTTGACAATTCCGGTGACTAGGATTCAAACCCCAATTCAAATTCGTAACGAAACTACTGCAGAACCCCTTACTTTAGTATCTGAGTCGAGTAATAATACAACATCCGTAAGTGTTTCTATTATTCGCACTTTGGTTCCACATTTTTAGTTTATAGTTTATTAGGTCTCAAGTCGTGGTGTTGGACGGAAACGGAGTCGTGGAGTTGGTGTGAGAGGACGAGGGTCTGAGAGGGGAAGAGGGAAGACTCGTGGTCGTGCTCGATTAGGAGACTACACCCAAGGTGGATGTAGACGACCATTGTTACCAAAACAAACCGAAGAAGGAGATTACCAACAATTGTCTGATCATGTACGCAATTTATCTGCATAGATTTCGTTATTATATGAGTAATTTGGTTTTTTGTTATTTAGCCCATACCTAATGTGACGATAGCTCCAATGCTCACAACCCAGATCCCTAACTTTGTTGAGTTACTAATAAGGTACCAATCCCAAAAATATAAAATTTAAGATAAATGTTAAAATATGATTTTTATAGAGAATTGCAAGGGAGAGGTGGAAGCTTAGTTCGAAGAGAACTGAGGCGGCAATGTCTCCTTTTGAGTGAAATTGAGAGAGCATTCATCCAGGAGCAGATCCTGTTACTAATCAGATCTGCCTACTCTTTACCTCACGAAGTTACGAGATTACAGGGGTATTCTCAAAAGAAATCGAGACGAATAATTGTCTCATCCCCATCAGAGGATAGTGCTACAGAAAGCACTGATTCATTCCTCGCGGAGGAGGAGGAGGAGGAGGAGGAGGAGGAGGAGGAGGACTATGAAGCTCTACAACGTATTCAAAAAGGAGAAGAGGAATCCTCTGACAGTAAGTTTCCATTTTAAAATGTGAAAATATTCATCAGTCTCAAGGAGTGTTTCCTTATTTCGGAGGTCAAGACTCATCAGGCTCGACACCTCCAGCTTCACCTCATCAATCAAGCCGAGCTGAATCCTCTGACAGTAAGTTTCCATTTTAAAATGTGAAAATATTCATCAGTCTCAAGGAGTGTTTCCTTATTTCCAGATTCCGACTCGCTGGAAACTTATCACAAAAAGGTGGCCGAGGGATACCTACTTCTTATGACAGATCGGAAGCTCGTACGTGATTTGGTTCCGGTGTTAGGATCCGATCGTTCGGTTCAAAACACTATTAGCATAGCACCGGAAGTTTTAAATTTGCTAAATAACATCCCAAGAGTTGCAAGCCAGACTGTTAACCGGGCGAGTTCATCCGTTGAACCTGGGTCCCATTCTGGTAAATAAAATTAGTACCAAGAATGCATATACATAAAGCCGTTTTAAACTTTTCCTGTTTAGGACGCGCAGTTGCCATTCGTGTTGGTCGACCCAGAAAACACTTCCAAGACGAGAGTGGAATGCATCGATGTAAATGCAATGCAACATTTGCAAATAGATCGTCATTCTACCGCCATCAGCGGTCGTGTAAACGAAAAGAGGTAACAAAACAAGCCTTTATTTATTGTTCAATGTTTATTTTTGAGTCACTTTTCAGGAAAACAAATCCTCTTCAGAAAATACTGGAGGCTGTAACAGGAATAGGAAGAGGAAACGAGCTTTTGACCTCCTTTGTGATTACCATTATTCCAGAACAAGTCATAAAAAAACGTACTATGACTAAATCGGTTGAAATTGTGGAAAGCGTCTGTAGCGAGGAGGGTTGAAAAAAAAATGAAAAAATAGTTAGATTAACACATCGAACTAAATTCCCTAAACTACAATTAGTTCAAAGTAAAAAGTGTAGACTAAATTACAAAAAGTTCAAAAGTACAAAAGTGGACACAAAACTACGAAAATTCAAAAAGTAAAAAATGTAAACTAGTAGAATTAGTGAAAGTAAATGGACAACTATTCCGAAAACGTTTAAAAATGAATTTAATTGTCCCCGAAAAGGACATAATTTATTCCACCATTCTGTGAATATTAGCAATTGCATCAGCTGGATCAAAGCATATGATTGCAACAAATTTCTTAGAACTCATTTTTGAGCATTTTGGGAGTTGTTTTCGTTTCCTGGATGCAAAGGGATGGAGTTTGTCTTTTGCCTTTTCTTTCCGTTTCTGTTGTTGTAGTTCAAAAAGCGTCAAGTTTTCAGAATCATCGGATGCGTACTTTTCATCGGCTACAGATGATTTCTTTTTTGATGACTGAGCTTTCGGATGCGCATTAGACACTTTGGGAGTACCCATTCTTTTTCTTTTGTATAATCTACAATTATAGGAGGAAATGATGAGACAACTGAATTGCATCATCAGCAAAAAGAATCTTTTATCTTTAATTTAATTACCAGCGAGTAAGTAATAATTTGGTGATGCTTATTTGTCACATCCGTTTTTGATCTGTAAAAAAAAAGGAACAAATGATTGTTAGTTCTCTTGTGATTTTCAAATTGAGCACAATGGTAAACCTAACAATTGTTATTATTCTTTTGCTTCACATTACACATATTCAAGGAGATGAATGTGAAGGTCTTTCGTGCATTGGTTGTGTTAACCTGAGAAATTGCAGATTTGTGTTTATGAAGAATAAAGAATCAACATGCGTCCGTTTTGACAATGTCAAAAAAATGAAAGTGACGAGAGTACTCGACCAACGGAAAAGGAATGATTGTCTAGTGAGTCTACTTTTGACCTCCGTCAGTGGGAATGAATCTCCTACTTTACAAACTGTAACTTCCGTGACTCCTATTCCTCCGTCATCAGGAACGAAACCCTCATTGAGTACCCCGTCTCCCATAACAACAACCCCAAGGTCAACAACAACGTCAATTCCAACTAAACCATTGGGGGTAATTACTGTAAGTCCAACTGTCGCAACAAAGAGAACTAGTACAGTCAGGTGGTTAGGTACATCAATTGAGACTTTGACGACTACGACAACTCCTACTACTGCTACTACTACTACTACAGAGAGGTCAACAGGGTCAACTCTAATTGCTACAGTGACGTCACCACTGTCCAGTCGGCGTAATACGGAGCAGGGTATAGCACTCCAATCATCAACGGAACGGACGAATATCACTCCCAAATTTGAAACTATCACTAATTCAACACTTACCTCAGCTGTTGAATTGAAGGAAACAAATTGGAATACAAGTTTTATGATGAATGTGAGTCGGACAACATCATCACCCACACCTCTATGCGTCTGTGATGGGCAGAAAAAGAACCAGAGGCGGAATAAAAATAAAACGGAAAGGAAAAAGCTGAACTCCGATTACTCCGTTGCCTCCATTCAACGCCTAAATTACACAACGTTTATTCCAGTAAGTCCGAAGTTAATCGACTTGTTGAATTTTAAAATACTTAATGTTTAAAATGTTGTGGTTTAATTAATTTCCTAGGGAAAAGGTTGGACCCACCTCAACGGTACTGAATGGGATGAATGGAGCTATAACTTGTCATTACCCAACTCAATTTACTATGAAAATATAGCAAAGATTGTAACCTTGCCTGAAAATGATGGAACCGTAGCATTTAACAGAGTGCTAATGGAACGTCATCATGAATTCTTATGCAGGTAATGCCAATAAAAACGGGTTGTTGTAGGTTTAAGTATATAATTTATTATAAATCCTGCAGGTATTCAAGGTTCTGGAGGAGGAACAAATCGGTGCAATTGTTCGAGCCTAAGCTCATCAGGATTTGGGCTGCATCAAACCCGTACAACTTTCGTGTGGTAGACAATTGTAAATTTGTCTTACAGAAGGGTAGAGTAAGTAAAGTGATAATAAGGAATTAACTTTGCTCTTTACATTTTGAGTGTTTACATTTATTATTCAGAAACGGAGACTTGAGGAAAAGCAGCTCCTTCGGGACCAAAAAAAGAATAGGAATCGAAAACTAGGACAGAGTAAGTAATGACTGGGGTGTATCCAAAATGGAATGTTTAACTTTTGATTTTTTCAGAAGTTGCCTAGTCAACGGTCAGAGTTGAAGCTGATGGTATCCGAGATAACTTCAACCGTCTCCTGAGCTCCTGGCATCACATCAGATCCCTTACACTTCCAGTTGGCTCCTTCGTAGCTTTTAATAATTAAATAAAAAGTATCATTATCATAAAGAAAACGGTTAGATTAAATGTGTTACAAAATTATGTCTCACACATAAACTGGATTGATGGCTGAAATTTTAGCAAACCCGGTTATTGTCAAGTCACAAGTGGGACATTTTACTGCTTGAGTACTACATCTCCAGCACATCTGATCATCCAGACATGGTAAAATAGCAAAGCATTTTTTGTACAACTTACAGACGTTGCATGTTATATTCGGATCAATAGTTTCCGTCTCGGCCGTTTGTGAAAACTGTTGAAACCTTAGAAAAGGACATTTTTGTCCGTCATGAAGGGCTATAGCCTGATAATCACGGGATGGTTCAGGGAGTTGTGTTTGGAGACCACAGTAAAAACAAACAATTTTAGTATTGGTAGAGTTTTGGGCAAAAAATCCTGCGAGCGCTGCAGCGTAGGTGAAATCCGAGTTGTTCCAAACGTTGAAGGAATTAATCCGAGAAAGAGAGGACGAGTATTCTGGGTAACACATCCGATACGGGATCCACACAATTCTTCGGTTTAATATCTTTCTCCACTCACAGTTGTCGTAGGAATCCATTCTCCTTTCAGTCAGACTGAGTTTGAGTGACCTCCGATTCCCCTGACTGTAAGTCATTTTATACCAAATCCTCAAGAATGGAAGGAGAAGAAAATAAAGAAGACATTCAGGACCGATATCAAACCCTGCCGTTGAATGGTTCATTTAATTCTGCCAAAGAGTTTATCCATGCTCAAAATTTACACAGTCGCCCAAAGCGAGTCAAAGAAATTTTAAGTGAATTGGATTCCTATAATTTACACAGGCCGTTTCGGAAGAGATTCAAAAGAAGGTCTGTCTTTATAACTATTATGGACTTGTTTGGGTGTTTAACATGTTTTGGGGTTTTAGAAAAACCATGGTCAGTTTTGATAATTTTCAATACCAAGCTGATCTTATGCACACATCATCATACAACCCTGAAGAGAATGATGGGGTAATTGTTGATGAGCAAAGTAGACTACATTTCATTTATTAATTTTCATTGACCAAAAATATTCATTCTAGGTAAAATATATTCTCATTCTGAAGAATGCCTTTTCCCGTAAAACATATTTGGAACCACTCCTTACAGCAAAATCTGTAGACGTTGTGGAAGCTTTTAAGAAAATCTTTGAACGGATAGGAATATATGGTCAACTCTTACAAACCGACGATGGAGTTGAATTTCGTGCTCAACATTCTCAAGCCTATTTCAAGTCCATAGGAATGAAACATTTTATGACTTACAGCACTACCAAGGTTGGTTTTGATAAATGTTAAATGAGTCATTATTTATAGAGTTATATTTTATTTAACATTATTTAAAAACAACCAGGCTTCCATGGCCGAAAGAAGTGTGATGGTCGTTCGAAACTACATTCAACGGTGGTTTACGTATACAGGAAAAGGACGTTACATTGACATAATTCCACAGCTAGAGAAGAAAATAAATTCGACATACAATCGCAGCATTGGCATGACCCCCAACGAAGTAACCCCTTCAACGGAACACATTGTAAGGTGACTAAAAAAAAATCAAAAATAACTCTTCCAAACAGTTGGTTGTTGTTTTAGGTATGGCAGAATTTATATTGGAAAGAGTTTACAGGAAAACGAATACTTCCGAAACTGAGGCTCGGGCAAAGAACGCGCATATCAAAGTATGCAAACCCAGTCCTAGGAACATGTCGTCGGGGTTTATTAATAGTCTCGTTTGATAAAGGTACAAAATGATATTTGCAAAGGGTTCTACTCAAACAGCCACCCGGGAAATATTTGTCATCAGTGAGATTGTCAACTCACAACCACCACAGGTAACTTTTTTAAATAAATAAAACTACAGCCGTTTCATCAATATTTAATTTTCAGTATAAGCTCGTGGATGAAAATAACGAGTAAGTTTGTTTGTGAATTACTCTCTTGGCCTAATAAATTCAAAACTGATTATAATTTGAACTATTTATACTGACCCATACAGGGTAACTTTTACTTTGAGGAACTATCCCCGGTTGGAC
This sequence comes from Anurida granulata, assembly GCA_034699565.1. Taxonomy (NCBI): domain Eukaryota; kingdom Metazoa; phylum Arthropoda; class Collembola; order Poduromorpha; family Neanuridae; genus Anurida; species Anurida granulata. Next base: position 6,679 of record JAQIYD010000033.1, read on the forward strand.
GTCCAGAATGAATGACAATTCATTTTCAATGACACTAATCTCAAACGAAGGGTTGGAGTTTCAACCAAATAATCAACCAAACAACTTTACAATCAATTTATATCAGCCCATAGATTTACGTCATTACCTAGTAACTGTCTCGGAATTATTTTTTGCTCCTGTTTTTTCATCAACTGTGTTCACGTCATCGAACCCAGGAATTGTTCAGATCACAAAAACAAAACACACCCAGATTCTGCTTGAGCCTGTCAAGGACAACATAATTGAATCTTACATCGGATCACTAAACACAAAATTAAGAAACGACGGGATCCGTCTTTTATTTGTATTCGAATTGAGCTCATCTCCTCCATATAATCCAAAACATATTACATGCAAGTTTGGGGATGCTGGTTACAGGGAAGTACTTCTCAGCGAGTCTCTCTCGGAAGTGTTTGGGTTTGAAAATAAGATACTCAAGAAGGGGGATACTCAATCAATAAACGTTCCGTCTGTGGAGAAATTTGAAAAACTCGGACAAGAAATCATCACTCTAGTATCTGTTGAAAAGACAAGTACTGTCAAACTTGTGCAGACTCTTGTGTTTGAATCTCCTATTGATTATATTGGGTTCCTTAACGAAAACCTACAAGAGCTTGGGATTGAATTTGCTGTGACTGGGACTGAATTGGACATTGAAGTGTTAAAAGCAAATCTGGAATGGGAATTCTCAGACAATATCTTGGAGTTGTTAGGATTGCCGAAAGACATTTTATTTAATGAGAAAAAATCCTATTTATTCCCAAACGAGATAAAACTGACAACACTGGAAGATCGTCTGTGCGTAATCCACACTGACGTCATTGAGAAGCAATTCTACGCAGGCGGATTAAAACGAATTCTACGTACTTTCTTTTTTCCTCCAAGAAACGAAAAACAGCTACTCATTCATCAGCATTTCTCAGAATCGTTTTATCTCCCCACTGTGAAGAAAGTTGTGTCATCAATTCAAATCCAGATAAGAACCGATAAAGGTCAGTTGGTCTCCATACACTCATCAATTCCTACTCGTGTTATTCTTCACTTTAAACGTGAATGAGAAGATTAACATGCGATCGCCTTGGCTGTAAGTTTGTGGATTCAATGAATTCAGGTAGGCATCCATTTTTAACATGCCGGCTCTTGGTTAATTTGTAACTTGTTTTTAGGAATTGTTCCAGAGGAAACTTCGAGTTTAACCAAATTGTCAAAGAGTAGCGGCACTGTAAGAAATAGGGGAAGAAAGAAGGGTGGAAGAAAACGAGCAAAAAGGAGCATTTTCCCTTCAACTGTACCTAGAACCAGACGACGAAAACGGAAAGTTAATTTAAATTTAACCTAAACATGAAGTCTGTCGGAGGAGCATCAGCAGCAAAGAAAGCTAAAATTGTTCACTCCGAAACTGGAATTAAAACTGAAGTTGACTACTGGAATGATCAACCAATTGACCAAACGATTAAATCCAGTCACGTAATTTCGATTCCTCCTCAGTACTCTCTAGAGACGACCTCAACGTTGGAATTTGATATAGTCAAGTCGAATTATTTGTACACCAATCTTCGAGAAACAAAACTTTATCTTAGGGTTAAAGTTTTAAAACTAAACAACGACGTGGTTCCAGATACGGAGGATTTTACAACGGTCAATTATCTCTTACCGAGTTTATTCAAGAGTTGTTCTCTACTGGTGAATGGAAAGACGTTGGACACTGGCGGAAGTGACAATTATGCACTAACGTAAGCGTAGAGTGAGCATATATTTTAAATCTAAGCCTGTTGTAAATTAATTGTTGGATTGTCAGGTCATTTATTCAGACAGAACTTGGATATGGAATGCATCGCAAATCGGACGAACTCTCAGCAGCGCTATACTATGATGAAGATCCGGCAACAGTGGACACCGAAAAAGGTGGTTATAAAATTCGAAAAGAGTATCTTAAAGGAAGTAAAATTTGTGAACTACAGGGTGTGCTTAGGTGCGACTTGTTTAATACTGCTCGGTACTTACCTCCTGGTGTTTCGATCACGCTTCGTTTAACTTTAAATTCAAATAATTTTATCTTTATAGTTAAAGATCCTAATGTTACAGAGTCTCCCTACAAAATTCATATTACGTATGCACGGTTGAACGTTTTAAGGCATGCTCTTACTGATAGCCTACATCAAACTCTTGAGAAGCAGTTGAAAACACGACCGGCATTTTTCCCAGTTAAGGCTACAGCAGTTAGATTTGTAAATATTCCCGCCTCGTTATATTATTCAGTTAATGAGCGGATTGTTCAAGGAATTTTACCAGAGAAACTGCTCATTGCGTTTCTTGAAACCAAGTCTCTACTAGGAGATGTAAATTCTAATCCCTATCATTTTCAACACTTTGGAGTATCATCGGTAAAAATTACTACTGAAAGTGATGTTGGTGTTGAGGAACAATCACTGGAAGTTGATGTGGCTAATGATATTTGGTTGGAAGCATGGCATTCCCTTTCTCATCTAGTACCATCCATGGACATTTATAATAACATTAGTCGAGAGAAGTTTAAATCCCGATGTTTCTATGCATTTAATATTTTACCTCAAACTATAGTTACTGCATCTCAACCAAGACGAAGCGGCTCCATCCGCGTGTCAGTTAAATTTAAAGCAGCCACTCCTGCAGCTCTTACCATGATTATTTTTACCGTAACCGACACGGTGTATAGGTTAAATAATGAGACGAATGAAATGGAACTTTTAGATTAATGTTACTTGAACCTAAAGTGTGAATTTATTGGAGAAATAAAAAAAGTGAATCTATGATCATCCTTGTTGCAACATCAATCAATTTATTCAATTTCTATTTAGGTTTTCACAATGACAATCATGATGTTTCTATATTATATAAAATCCATTAAACTTAAAACAGGTGTCAAAGGTTAACGTTAGGTTGGAAATGTTACCACTGAACGAATTTCCTTGTTGTGCTGGGGTGTGGTTGTTTCAACATCTTAAATGTAGGGCAATACGGATGTCGTCTCATACAGGAAGAGCACCGGTTTTGATGTAGCTGAGTTCCACTGTTATTGTTATAACATTTAACACAGAAGCGATGGTACTTGTTTGTTTTCAAAGTGAGAAAAAGTTCAGGAGCGCGATTTAGAAACTCTATTGTTTTACAGGTCGTGTTACAGCACATGCCCTTGTAAATGTAGTTTTCTATAACAAAGTTCCAACTCAGGGCTGGATTCCCTTTTAAACTCAGGTAACCCTCTTTACAACACAACGTTTTACCATAAGTGTAGAATTGGGTTACCATTTTTGAGCAATGGTAACAAATGAGTGACAACCTCTTCACTTTCAGAGTCGACTGCTTGATAACCTCCATCTCACTACATTGAGTGTCCAAGAGAGTATTCTCCTTTTTTTTATACTCGTTCTCCTTTTTTATACTCGATAAACTACAGGAGCAACTTGTAGTCGAACTGAGAAACTCACAATGTCAACATCAGGAGTAAAAAAATGTAAGTATAATTTAGCCAAGTTTCTGTTACTTTTGTACCATTACTTTTTATTATTATTATTGACAGATGGATCACCAAAGTTGAAACGTCTGACTCAAACCTGTAAAGTCGACTGGACAAAGAGATCCAAAACTGATCAACTTTGCAATTTCCTGGAAATGAAAAGAAACGGACCGAATCCTATGACACCGGATATCAGCCCAGACAAAGAGTATGGTTTTGGAATGGAAAACGTCTGAGAGAAAATGTTATAAATACCTTTTTCCAGGTGCACGTATCCCGTGAAGAGGTACAAGGGAATTAACGTAATTCCGGATGCTCCAAACTCAAAGTTTGTTCCAGGGTTCTGGATTTATGACGTTTGTTACGTTCTAAAACAACATCGGTATAACTAAAACAAATTGTAAAATTCGATTCGAATATTAAAAAAAACCCGTTCTTTTTCAGCATTCGACGGAGTGTTTTTTCAACATTTTTGGACGAATCTGGAAACCCTACAGACAAAACCAAACATTATCACTTTGTGAATTTTATTTTAACAAGAGGTTCATCAATGGGAGATACATACCGAATTTCCTATGATGACATCGAACCTCTAATCAAAACACTAAAAGAGGTTAAACTTGATATTGAGTCATGTCTTGGTCGGGGAACGAAAGTTGTAAAGAGGAATGCTTCAGAGGTCGGACCGAGCAAAAAGGCGGAACGTGACGACGAACAGTCATGCGGAGCTGAAGAGGAGGAAGAGGAAGACCTGGACGAGGAGGAGGAGGAGGAGGAGGAGGAGGAGGAAGGAGAAGAAGAAGAAGAGAAAGAACCAGTCAAAAAGCGTCGTAAACAGTAACTTTGACAGTTGTTGAATACATTTTGTTTATAACAATAATGTCTGGTGGTAGTGTTGGTATAAGAATAAACCGAAAGTACCGAGTAAGTTATTAAATATTTAGTTTTCAAAGTCGTTCAATCATTCATTTTAATTCGGTTCAGATCCAATGCGGATTATGTAGCCATAAAACTACTTCACACAGAAAACTAAGGATCCATTTCCGTGACAGACACAAATGTGAAGTAGGTCATTTACCAAAATAATCGAAAACAAAAGAATGGGGTTTATGCTAATGTTTTTTCCAGGATTGTGCTAACGGGTTTCGAAATGTCTCGAGACATAGACCACGCTGTCCACATCTGGGACAAAAGTTGGCTCATATTAGACCGAGAAATCTTGTTTTAGGAAAGTTTAAAGAGACGCTCGTCAGTCATGACGGATTGGAAATTAACTTTGAATATGTACCAAACCCTCGGACAGATGATTTGAGTAAAGTCTTTGAGGATGTTGATGGTGACGTAAAATTGTTGTTGGAGCAATTCATTGAAACCTTCAAAAATATTTCTGTTGAGATCCGAATCCCTATACGACTAGTAGATGAGTTCAATGACAGGTACATTGATACGATGCTGGCTCACCCAGTTTATTTAATTTATCATGAGACAGAAATTGAGGAATTTCTCGAGTCCTCTTCCGAACTATTAATTGCTCAATTGGATCATTACAATGAAACTGGTGAGATTTTAAAAACGTTCTGTCAGTAAAATGACATGATCATTAAAATGTAATGGTTGAAAATATTCATACTCCAGGTTCTCAATGGGCTCTCGAATCTGTTCATAAATACGAAATATCGATATCGGAATCATGTACACTCCTTTACGGAAGAAGACGAAAGCTGCCAAGCTCATTGAGAGGAAGAAGAGGGTTACTGGACATGCACATAAGAAAAGGGTATGCATTCGTTATCCATTCATGAGGGTTTAATTAACGTCTTTACGTTTTAGATTATGTTTTAAGTATTCCGTACTCGCTTGTCTTCATCACAAAAATCTTCCAGCATCTCAGAAGCGTAAATACAAGAGTTATGATCAATTTAGTTCTTTGTACGATTGGTCAATGATTCACATCCCAACCTCAATCAAGCAAGTTGGAAAATTTGAATTAGTCAATCAAATAAGCGTTCACATATTCAATCATCAGCGTGGAGATGTATATCCTGTTCGAACAATGAAAACTGCATACCCAAGAATGGTCGATTTACTCATAACAAGTGAAAATAGGGATGATCCCATTCAACACTTTACAGCGTGTCGATCTTGTAAGGGTTACACTTATTTCATTTATGACAAAAAACAGTCAATCTGATTTTGAATTTGGATGTAGGTATGTATCCATTTTCGTCGAGACGAGCGTTACAAAACCATGTACCAAATTGCCAAAGGCTAACAAATTCCAATCAAAAAATTGTATTCCCTGACCCTGAAAGCCATTGGAGCCTACGAAGTGATGTATTCCGCGATTATACGCATCTCCTCCCACTCCCTTACTTTGTTGTCGGAGATACTGAGGCATTTCTACAACCAATGGATCTCGCTGAAGATGACCCTCCAATAGCTTTATCATACACAAAACTGAGAACACTCCATAAACCGTCGTCGGTTTTCCTAGTTCTAATCAGCCCCGACAGGGAGTGTGTTGACACATTCCACGCAGATACCGGAGATGTAATTCAGAAAATGCTGGAAACGTTGAACGAATGGGCGGATTTTATAATATCAAAAATAAAAGTCAACAATGAGAGGATGATGACTGCAGAAGAAGAAATGATACATCAGGCGTAAGATTAGTTTTTTTGAAAAACATAAATAGTACTTATGATTACTAACGCAACATTTTTTTCAATTATACGTAGATCAACCCTGTGTGATCTCTGCGGCTCGGAATACACTGAACGAAATCCAAAAACTCGTCATCACAATCACATTTCATACCGAAGATATCGAAATCCAAATACCCGGGAAAACAGACTTGAGAGAAGAGTGGGCTCTTCTTAAAGACATTATGGATTGGAGCAACTTGGCGGATTGGGACGAGAGGTACCTGCTCAATATTATGAGTCCCTTTGAGCTCTGTAACTGTTTACCTGTTGCTAGAAAATCCAACCACAACAAAGGGGTTGCCGGTACCCTCAAATCCGAAGTCTCTTCCTACCCCATTTTCGGGTTTTTAGCTTCAATTCATAAACGGTACTATATATAAATATGCACTTGACAATCATCATCCTAATGAGGTTATTTCATAGGTATGCATGCATCCTGTACGATCCCATCAAACGAGCTTATTTTACAAAGCTAGCGAGCAAAAGCGTACCTAGGCACTACATTGAGCGGTTGGGGTTGGATCACTTTCAAACGAGCCTGTTTAGCAATGACGTCACCCGTGTAACAACCCAGAGAATACAATCGATATGTCAGCAACTCTACACTGTGGAACAACGGAAGATTGCCTCGAATAATGTTTATTTACATAGAGCAATGATCGATCGAATCCGTACGCATGTCTGGGGATGTCCCTATTCTTTTGAAGAACTAGAAGCATATACTTTTAGTGAACAGGATTTGGAATGATGCTCAGTCATACTAAACATTTCAGTAAATAAAATATTAAAATGGAAACGGATTTTCGACTTTTTACGCCTTTCAGTTTAATTATTGCCGGTATTTTAAACACTGCATTTTTTAAATTCTCTAATACAGAATTTTTAATATTGAAATTTTGGAATTGTTTCAAAGGTCCCACAATGAGCGGAAAAACATGGACTACAATTGACTTGATTCAAAATAGACACCTGCTACTTTTCCCACCACTGAAACGTGTAGTCATTTGGTACAATTACCTTCAACCAAAACTACTCGAGTTGAGCCGGGCTGATAAGGACGTGCATCTGTTCAAGGAGTACGCAGAAGCAATAGATTCCTTGGAACCTGAAACACTATTTATTTTGGATGACTATGCAAACGAAATATCAGGAAACAAGCCCCTCCTCCGGGAAATTACATCCTTTTTTACATACAAGGTGATGTTTTGGATTTTGATTTTGAGAGGAAGACATTACTAGAATACAAGTCAGCAAAGTTATTTTGTTATCAGGTTCATCACACAAGAGTAAGCATTATTTTAATTACTCAGCATTTATTCACGGCTGGTTTCAGACATTTATCAGTCAACACAACCTATCTTATCTACAACGTGACCAAGAGAGACACTAGTATCCTCACTCATTTAGGACGTCAGGTCAGTAATGGCTGAGGATAGTGGTTGGTTCAAATTGAATGGAGACATTTCTCAATGTTTTTTTCACTTGTAGGTTTATCCTCATGCCCCGTTGACTGTTGCAAGAGCATACGAATACCTCGTCAATCATAGCACACGTCCAACCTTGGTTTTTGACTTTCATCCACAATCAAACGTCAAAGTAATTTTGAGGAGCTCTCTACGTCCTCATCCGGATATGTACTTATTTTCCCCGTGAAATGCAAAACGTGGAAAAACATAAACACTTCCTAATCAACCTTGCTAAATCTTCAGAGAAACGGCAACTGAGTTTAATCAAAAAAGCAAATGGGGATCAGCTAAAAGTTATTATTGAATTGTTGATAAACTCTGACAAATTTCCTACAACGTGTAGAACGGAACGAAGTTGTTTACAAAAGTACAAAGCCAAAATTAAGCGCCTCGTCCATAAAGCAAAAACCCTTACGCTCAGGCAACTCAAAAACGAAGTTATCAAAGAACTGAATATAATTGTCAGAATAATTGGTTTCACGCTTCACAAAATCCTCGAAACCGCTCTTTCCCTTCTATTTCAAGAAGGCGGAGTTGAAGGTGCGGATTTTGAAATTGATAAAATCAATCTAGAACAGGAGAGTGAACTCAGTGACGACGACGACGAATGAGTGGATTAACTGTTTATCGAATTCTGAAACTGGATGAATATCAACACTTGACAGAGTCTTCTGCTCCAAAATCTCCATTAACTTCATCTGCTCAACAGTCGTTGAACCAGGCTTCAATCATCTCACAACCCCCAATTCCCCGTTCGCAGACAATGTCAACCTCAAAACCATCATCACTCTTTATAATAAGGAGTTGTCCTCGAGAATTGCAGAAACGGATCCAGAAGGTGTTGACTCAATTACAAGCAGACCCGGACTTTAGCTACAACGGAAGTGGTGAAATTAAATATAAGAATGCTAAAGTTCCAAATTCAAATATTACAAAATTGTTGATTGCTCTTTTTCGAAAACCAAATGAACCTCAACCAGGACTAGACATTGTTAAAAACATTTTAAAGAAATCCCATTCCGTATTACCATCTACACCAAGTTCTTCTACTCTATTTAGTAACTGGGAATCATTTGATTAAACATGAAACATTTATTTTCAAAATTCAAGTGTTAAGTTTTTTTGGTGCTTTCTTTGAATGTCTAAATTACATCCACAGGGAGCCAGGTGACCTGATCCAGCATTCAGAGAAGGTCCGCAGCTACATCCATCACCGCTCAACTCAAACTTGCTTTTACAAGGAATACATAATCGGTGTTGCACATTTGGTAGATAACACATTATTTTGGAAAATCCAAACGAGCAGTCGCATATTCCTGAACACCCGCTGATCCTGCAAACCTAATCAAATAGAGCAAATCATTACAGTTTCTACATTTTTTCCCATGGATTTTTTTTTCAGCAAAATCTTACATTCCTTAAACATTTTCCACGTTTCACATTACAGCAAACCGCCCTTGAGTTTTCAACAAGGCGAACAATCCACAAATCGGCGCGGTGAACCGAGTATGGGAAATTAAGCCAGAGTAAAAAGTTTTCCTCGTGAATCTCGTCTCGACAACTGTAAAATTAAAATGACAACCACTAAATTCGAAGTTGTAAAATTTGTCTGCTCTTACAATGAGCAGTATGTTCCTCCATTAATTGCAAATTTAACCAAGTTGTCGTCACCACGATAGAGATAACGAAATTGACATCTGGCACAGCGTAACATGTCTCTTGAAAACGGAACATACTGCTGACTTGGATTCCCAGTAACATCACCTTCTCCGCCACCTGGGTTTTGAGGGGCAATGCTTAGCAAGCTCATTTTCTTGCTAACAATGCAATTGACACTGAATATTAACAGCAATGAGGAGGACACAAACACACATACAAATGAATGCAAGGAGGAGAAACAGGGAATACACAACTTCCCACTCGTCTCTCATTTTTGTAACTGAGCGGAGAAAAAGTTTTGGGAGAGTCCGCAACGGGATTTTGTCTAATGACGTCGACACCTTCAACTGAGCTAGTTTCCATGTACACAAACATAATTCTGTTTATTATTTGTTCAGAAAAAAAGAATGAAATTAGTTATTTTATTTTTATTCTAAACATTTTTACCTACACAAATGTATTTGTTTTATTCATAGTTCTACTTTATATTGTACTACCTAAAAGTATTTGTGAACATACCATTCCTCCCATCCATTCAAATCCTCTTCAACCTTATCACACACACACTTTGTGAAACATTCGAAAAATAATTCCCGTACCCAAACCAAGTGTGC
>JAQIYD010000034.1:0-16623 GCA_034699565.1 Anurida granulata
GGTCGTGTATGGTTGTTTAGAAAAGGCCGCTGTACACTTTGCTCCCTGTGGAGTTGGATGTAACGGAAATATGGTTGGAGTTGATGCCTTATTTGACTTGGGTTCGGGGTTGGTAGTGGTGGATTTTTGATCTGAAGGATTTTGATGGGTTTGGTTTATATTTGGTGGGTTAATTATTCCAGAATCGACGGGGTCCTGATACAGGTATGTGTAAGTAGATTTGGGAGTGCTCGTGTTAATAGGTGGCCCTATATTGGATGTTCCTAACGGTTTGTTAAATGAGAGAGTCGGGTTTTCTCCGAAAAATGGTGAAAATAAGTGATAGGGGTTTGGTGGTAGCTTAGCTGGTGGGTTAGAGTTGGGTTACATGAGAATAATCTGGAAATTATCCCATACCTTATAGTAGTTTAGATGGTTTTCCAATGAGCCTGTTGGTAGTGGTCGCCCAAGAAAGTTGGGGAATAGTCCGAAGGGGTGCTTATTGAACCGATGTGTGGTGGTAACACAATAGAGTTGGAGGGAGATTGATTTTTGTCGAGGATAAACGAGACAAGTTTCTCAAGTTGTTGTAGCCACGAATTTTGTTAAAAGACTGGCAGCGTAATGCTGGTGCCTTCTTGCTTTTATACTAAATTTTGTCAGGGTGGTAGGATTGGGAGCCAATATTTATTTTGGGGACTCGCAAGGTTTGCCAAATGTTTGTGCCAATTTCTCGGCCCCGATCTGAATAGGGCTGGCGCCAATTTCTAATCTTATCGGTTGTATGGAAGGTTGGCCCTTCTCAACATTCTTGGCCCAAATCCTACTTTGGGTTGCCAAAATTTCTGGTTTTAACTTAATTATAGATTTCTGGCATTATTCTTAACAAATTTTTGGCCTGAGCTATTTTAAGGCTCCTGTCCTATTTACTTTCATGTCCTCAAAAGGAATCGCTATCTGTGTTAAAGCGCTAGGGCGGAGTGAGGCCTTGCCAATAAAGAGTAATGCTTAACTCTGATCAACTAACTTGTCGCGCGTTCTATTAATTTCTGGCTAGATGCCTGATGGAGGGTGAGGTTCCGGAGGCCCAATGTACTAGTCCAAGTACGTGGCTCTCTCCCCTCACCTCTTGGCATTCTTGCACGGTTTGTGATAGTTTATTTTGTTCTAGGTGTAAAATGGAATTATTTGCTTACCGTTTCCATGAAGTCCCTCTGGTTATCTCCTGGGTTCGTTGTTATGAAGTTGTTTCATCATGGTATCCTGTTTGGCTTCCTTCCTGTATATGCTCCTTTCTTTGTCTCTTACCTTTCCTCATTGGTCTAATCTTTTTGTGTTATTCATGATATTAAATGCCAATAAATGTGTTAAGACAAATGTTGTTTTGGGTCTGTTATCCCGGATTAGTTTTATTTATGAATTTCATTATGGCTTCGTGGTTTGATGTAAGAATGGATTTTCCTAATTATGTATTAGTTTGTATTAATCTAAGGAATACACATAAAAATAGGTAATTTGGGAAGGAAAGGAAACAGACCAGTGACCTTGGATGACATTTTTTATATGAAAAGTTCTCCCTTTCACAGCGTCAACTAAAAGTTTATTTTTCCGCTGCTCGTGATGCGCTCCGTTTTAAATATCCGACCTATACTCCTGTTAACCTCTGTCATGTTACTTCTATTTGTTCTGCGCTTATGTATGTCCTATGCGGAGGAGGGTAAAGTCTCACGGATCTTCACATGGTTCAAATAGAATGGGATAGCCAAATGTGTCTTAATTTTTTACTAAATCTACCCTGCCTGTTCAGATTTTATCACGCTTGTTGATATCCCTTAATACTTTGCCTTTTTAAACCGTAGTGATTTCAATCTACGAGTTGATTTCGGTAAAGACTTGCTCCCTTTGCGAGTGTGGGAGCAGTGTGGTTCTTTTAACTTCGTCAAAGTTATAATGAGTCTTCAACTTATCTGGTGAAAGAAGTTGAATTTTCCTCGTTGGCGTGTTGCCGGGGCAATCAAAACGCTGAAGTCTATTCATGGCTCTATTGTAATGTGTTCCCCCAAATGGGACTGATCAGACTCTACTCCCTTTTCTGGTTTGAATAATGCGTTTAAATTGTATTTACATATTCTGGCGTAGGTTCTGATAGGAATCTCGTAGCTCCCTTTTTCCGAATCAGAATCCGGCGAGTATTTCCCAGACAAGTAACATACGTGTTAGATTTCTAAGTTCGTGTGTCATGTATTAAATGAATTTCAAAGTATATATGCGTTGATCAATTTTACGGAATCTGAACTCCCTTTTCCAAAAGAAAGAAGCTAAGAGTTTTCACGATTCTGCCTCACTTTATGGTTTGAAAAATAATGGTCCTCGTGTTACAAAGAATGGTCTCCTGGTTTAATATTCTTTCCGTTCAAGGAAACTGGCTGGTGGCAAGAAAACTGACGTCGTAGTTGTGGTGTTCTTTAATTTTCATACTCTGAAAACCTTTGTCGAAGGTCTCACCGCATGACCACATGATGTCTCTTGCCTTTTATACCCAGAATGTCTTCCTAAACAATTTCTGAGATTAAATAATTACGGGGCCAACGCAATTCATTTGAGTCAGGCCCAAGAAAAGCCATGTTAGTTTCCTTAATATGAACTGAAATATCCTAATTGATTTATCTCTTAACCCGACCAGGACACTTCTTCATGACCTCTGTTTGATAGTCCGGATAGTAAGTTCGTTGGGATAGGTTAATATCCTGGCTATGAGTTCGTGGGGGTGACGTGGATGTGTATTTGGAGTATGATGCGTAGCGCCTTGTACCTTGGATGGTTGGTTGTAGGGGTGCTATAATGTGTGCTTGGGTCGTACTAGCCTGATTTGGAGTATGGGATTTACATTTTGTTGGATTGGTTGGTGTACTGTTTTTAATAGATTTTGGTTAATTGTTAGAAATGAAGTCCTCCCCTTTTAAACGATCCTTTCGCCCTTATCACCTAATTCTGTATATCGAAACCTAGCTCTTTACACGCTGTATGAAATAGAGAAGTCTTTTTGAACCTTTTTTCCCACCATTTTTCCTGGAAGAGAGTGCAAATGGGGTTAACCTGAGAAAATTTCTGAAATTTTTTCAAACGCATTATAACTGACCTCCGATTTCGATTGTGTATTGTAAAAAAAACTACGAACAGTTACACAAAATTAGTATTCTACCAAACAACTTCCGCCAAGCCTCAGCCAAACTCTGCCGAATCTTCTGGATGGGAATCATAAAGTAATGATCTGCACGCTAATCGCAGATGCCGGAGTCCTTGTTTTTTGTCTGATTGTGTACTTAACTTCTCCGTTTGGAGGCGCCCCAAACGTGCTACCTAATTTTGTTTCTTCCTAAACTGCTTCTCCTGCATCCTCGTCCCCCAAGGTCAAATCCTTTCCGAGATCTCTTTGATTTTTATATAATCTGTCAAAATGTGGGCAGCGGGTGCCTCAAGTAAAAAGTTGTAGCCTGGTCAAATACTGCCCATATCATAAGTCGAATTCTCATCCAGCGGTTAGTTATCCTAGAGGGAGAAATCAGGATAATCACACAGGAAGATATTGCAGTTTGCATAATTCCGCCCTTCACTCCAACGCCGAGTGCCAGGCCTAAAATAATCGAACAGATGCTGCATAACCTAAACTTGACCAGAGGCTGACCTGCTCTTTTCTGGTTGAGAAGAAACTTTTCTGAAGAAAAAAAAACGATCCATAAATGTTCCATTGTTATATCCTTTTTGGATTGGGAACCATTCTACTTTAGGTAAGGGGATCCTTAGTTCTTCCGCTTGGGAAGGATACGAGAAACTTCCCTACTGGTGGGTGTTATGGACTTGGCGACCACGAAAGGGTCCGACGTGGCCAAAACCGATTCCATATTTTAGAAGGGGCTCCACTTTGGAGACCAGGTACTCATCTAGCCAGGTTCCTGATTGTCCAGTCCCCCGTTAGGCGTTACTAACGGATGGCCTCACTGGTGCATTGACCGGTTGTTAATCGTTCGTGGTGTTAATAATAAAAAAAAAGATGGCGCAAAGGGTGAAAAGTGGGCCTCGACCCGAGAAGAAAAATTCGCCGACTTTCGGAATTAGTGTTACCAAGTATGTATCCAAAATTCTTGGGCCTTGCGAGAATGACATCTACTTATCTGTTGGATTATTTCCCCATGACAGAGAATACATTTTCTGTGTTTCCAGTGAATTTCTGGCCTTAGGTGAGAATCTCAGAGCTACCACGGTTCTTTTGATGTTGTTTGCGACATCAAAATCGACCATCGACCAGAAGTAAAAAGGAAGAAGAAATATTGAAATAATATATACCGTAGTTGGTCCTATACCCATAATATGGTTCTTGCCCGGCGGCCGGCAGCGGGGTGAACGAAGGAGAATATGCTGTGCCTTTCTCTAGCTTTTACTGTTGTACGCAAACAATGTGTCAAGAATTTGGCTTTTTGTTGAACTTTGATTTCAAGATTTGCTCAACATTGACGAGTTGTTTCTAAAATTAACTATGAATTCAGGTCTTCCTACGCTGGTGCAACTAAGAACTCATATTGGCCGGCCGATCAACTGTATGCTGGATTTGAATAAAATCAGCTGTTCCTGGGCAGCTAATACTTGCTTGATATTTTTGTCCTTGACCTTTCTCTCGCCCGCTCTTCCGTAAGCGTGGTCTCTAGATTCACTGTTATTTGCTACAAAATTACCCTTACTAATAATTGAATGATTTTGAGGACGTAATTTATACAGTTCCGTCTGCTCAACCACAGCTCTCCACAAAAACAACATAGCAGTTCCCGGTGTATCATACTCCCAAGAGGGGGCACCATTTGTAACTGTAATCTAAATGGCTAAAGAATTCTTGGTCTTGCTAGGGGTGCAAGAAAAATTGTAATACGAAAAGACCTACCAAGGCACCACTTTGGTTGCCAGCTGAGATTCAGTGAAACTAAAATAGGAGTGATCTGCAACGCCGTTTTGATACTTATTGGTTTGTGCTCATTGGCCTTCCCCGCGAGCTTAGTCAGTGTGTTGGGTCCTTCTATGGAAACTGGCCTGGGAATGCCCAGAGAATTACTTTCAGCGTGAACAAGTACGGGGATATCTCCGGTTGTGGTGAACTTGTGAGTTTATGGCGCTTGTTGTTAAGACGTTTCCTCGTGATGTGTTCGCCCGTCGTGTCTTACTTCTAACCTTCTGTCATTCGAGCGAGCCTCACAAAGTGTGTGTCCAGGATTCTTGGACCTTGCGAGAATGACCTTTACTTTTCTCTTAGTCTTTCGCATTGAGAAAGAATACATCTGTGTTGCCAATTACTTTCTGGCCTTATTTTATAAGAATTGCAGGGTTACCGCGTTTCCTTTCTAGAAGTCGCCCGCGACGTTTTTCTCCTGCCGAACAGATCATTTCCGAGATCCTAACATAGTTGCATACGTAAGTCCTGCCCCTCGCTCTTTGTCTCTTTTCAATGGTTTGCTTCAAAACTTATTTTAGGCTTATTTAGCTCAATCTTTTTCCAAAAGAAGAGAGAACTGAAAAATAAGAATAAACCCAGAATCTGCTATTCCCTTTCCAAGTTGACTATCAACGCTAAGTAGTGCCGAATTACTTCTGAGGTTAATATTCCATCGCCAAACCCACTCCTTTAATCTTTGTTTGCTAAAACTTAACTTAACCCTTTGGTCTGGCTTTCTTTATGAACAAGAAGGAAGAATGCGACCTAGTTTCAAGGAAATAAGGCTGCGTGAACTCTAAAGACGCTTCAACTTAGATCCTGAACCACATTGAGTGAGGTGGTGAGCCAAGTTCCCATTTTCTCCATTATTCTAACACAGACTCATTAAAGACGATTAAGTCCAACATTACACCAACTTGAGAGCTCCAGTCGTACACTGTGAGGGAGCTTTGTTTTGAACCCGCAGCCTGAACGCTTCTTCCGAAGACTGCTGGATGAGAATCAATATGTTCATGTTGTACCTTGTCTCGTAGATAATTGGGTCCTGGTGCTACTTACAACTTGCATTGTGATTGTGTTGCTTCTTGGGTGTCGACTTGCTAACTCTTGTGATCCTCTGTCTGTTTTTCGTTTAGACGTTGGGGAAATGGTATGATTTCCAAGAAACCAGGGCCTCCTGACTTGGATTATTTTGTGCCAAGCGGAAGGCACACTGTAATAAACTATGGCCGGGCTGGCTCCTGTGAGTCTGACCTTCTTCCGCTGGGAGGGGTGACATAGCTTCCCCTTGCCCATGAAATCCCTTTTACATTGTATGTGTTATGGTTGGGCTTTGTGGCCATGACATGTAGTATTGATGGTTCCGAACCCATGTGTACTAACTAACTAGCAGATGAACCTTGTTTCGACCGAGGTTTCGATAAATCTTCCTGGTGGGCCTTGCCTTCATTATGTTTCAGTGGGGGCCGTACTCAAAAAAAAAACTCTGAATCCTGTCGTTAGTAGGAATAACCCTGGGACATAAAGACACGTTTCTGTGTGGAAATGCTGCAAGCACTTCCTACTCCCCAACATCGTTGAAAATCTTAGCACGCTCTTGGTTAAATGGTTATTTGATCTTAGTTATTATGTAGTGGTATTGAACCTCTCAATCCCAACAAACTAGTCTCACCCTTTCGACCAGAGCCAAGCCTATCCCGTACTTCTGACTTCTCAGAGTCCACTCGAGGGAAGAGGTCTTTACTCCCTACCCCAAGGGTAGGTTTCTCCTTCTCTTTTTGCTTCCGTGAACCTACCCGAGAGCCTGTAGCACCAGGGAGGGTGGTTCCCGGGGCCGACCAGTTCATTCGTAGTAGGGATTTGCGTGGTAAGAGGTAATAACTGGGTTTCCTTATTAATGGAGAAACATAATTTTTCGGGTTGGTTAAAATATATTAGTTATGTTAGCTGCTGGTAGATGTCCTAGTTTTGTTTGTTTATTGGGCTTAAAAATTAATGATTCAAAATTTCTCAACAACCTTTCCCCCCAGGGGATGTTCCCATGACGGCTGCAGCGTTTCTTCGTAGAACTGCTGTTAATTGTACCTAAAATCCTTTCTTTCTCAGTGGGACGTCTAAGTAGAAATTGGAGCTCACAAGCCGTCAATTTCATCAATAAGATAGTTACGTTGAGAGATTTGGATCCTCCTCAAAATAGTTGGAAAGGATTATTTCGATCCAAAGAAATCTTAAGTCCAAATTTAGAAAGTAATTTTAACTCCCATGAAGGCATAGTTGTGATGAATTGCTAGTGAGCCATTGACCAAATTTGGAAAGGATTGATTGGTTGGGCGCGCCTAACCTCACCTGGAAGTACTTACATCTTTTATAACTTTTTACTTTTGCACCTTGATATTTCCGCTTGCTGGTCCTTTCTTTTACCTTTTGACGTTTCAACTTGCTTAGTCGTGTTGTATGGAATTAAGAAGTTATCATCATGGGAACCTAGTAGCGGGAAGCTTGGGAACCTACTCGAAAAGCCATACCACTTCACCCAATACCTCCGACCCACCTTCTAGGGAACGCCTAACGACACACCCTTAGTAAAGTATTTCAACATTACTCATTGAGAACATACATCTTCAGATTAGTCAAATTTCAGCTAACAAATTGGCCGTAATTACGGTTTAAGCTTTACGCAGCAGTAATCCTATTCAACCCACTAATCCGTTATTTGTATCGTTTCACCCTGCACCCTAATTTGTTGATTTAAGGAAAAATAACCTGGATCGACCTCATAAGTATTAACCTGGAAGTTATTATACGTTCAAGCTCATAATTCACGAAAATATCATTGGACGACCTAAAGGTCAGCTTAGTGGCAAGTGGCTGCATCGTAATCGGCTCTTTCCCTCTGCCATTACCGCCCAAGTACGCATTAAAGACGATTCTATTTAGTTCACGAGCCACATTGAGTGAGATTGTGAGCCAGGCTCACCTTGGTTGTATGCGAAGGCAAGTTTTTCCTTCTTTGATCTCTATGTCACAGTTACCGACGCTTTTCGCGAAAAAGTTTACCGATGTGGGATATGTGACGTTCCTCATTCCTCAATGACCGTGGGGTTGAGGTACTTGCGAGTTCACTCTCAAGACGAGCCCTACGAACTGACACCGACGGCAGAGTACGGTTATGAATGATTGTTAGGTTGACAAGTCCGAAATCAAGATACAACGCTTATGGTTGGACTATTGGAATAAACGCCCATCGACAAGGTAGGGGAGAATTCGTTAAAACCATAAATATCATCAAGGTAGATGAACCTTGCTTTAGCCATTATTGTGCTAATCAGAGCTGCTTTTTGAAAACTATTGCTGTTATTGGTACGCTTACTGAGTTAGCCGTTAGACCCATACGAGTTTGAGTCAGAACTATACTTCTTGGTTGATTCCTGTCCGACGTATTACTAATTCAGTGTATTTACAATATCCTGTTTCGATTGCTGAACGGACGCTGAAAGAGTGCTTCTTTTGAAAGTTTTCTGATTTAGATTATTTGAATGGTCAAACCACACAAAAAGAGGCTCTTGACTTGTTTTGCCGTGAATTAGTTTAAAAGAAGCTTGATTAACAAGGGCTCCCTATAGGCGATATTCTCACCTTGAAGGAATGGTGTCCTATTTTAAATGCAAACTCCTTGGCTGAACAGCTAACCCTTTCCAGCTCTTCTCAAAAACTGAAAGTAGATTGATCCCGGCCATTTAGGAACACTAGGAGAATACGAGGATCGATTCAAAGGTTTTATTTAGGTCACCCCCTTGGCAGCGTGAGATGAAAAGATAAATTCTGACTTGAAAACTTGATTTAAGAGGGGATGCTAATGTTATTTCCAGTCATGTTGATATTGTGATGAGAAAAAAAAATTATAATTTTTTAATCCAATAATTGGTAGTCAAGGGTCCCCAATTCTGGTTGAACTGTCGAGGGCAATGCATTGAAGCCTCCGTTGTATACTAGTGTTAATGGCGTATTTTATTATATGAACGACCTTGTTATTGAATCAGGTTTAATAGGATTTAAACTAAATATGCCGCACCAGGGCACCGCACCGCACCGGTGTTCCGCACCCCATGGTGCGGCTCCTCCTGCTAATGGTGCGGCCCGGCCTTGTGAATGAGGTTGGAAACTGCGCCGTCCGATATTGTACCTATTTGTTTTAATTCTAATTGCTTCCCATTTGCTGGGTTGGATGCTATAGTTATGGAGCTCCATGAAATTGAGAGAAAATATCCTTATTTGCATGTCTTTTTGTTTTACTTTATCATGTTTTACTTTTGTGCTTCTCCAAACTGTAGTTTGAATTAGCAATCTTGCTGATTTTCCTTTTGGCTTTATTGCTAATTAAAGAGTTGCTTGTTGATAGTAATGAGTAGATGAGTGGGTCAATTTGTGTCGGTAGGGTCCCCACGTAGTGGTACATTAAGTTACCTTTTGCGAAATCTGTGGAGCCCATTTGCACTTTTTATCCTTATAACCCATTTGCTTCCTTTCACTTTTTATGCGAGAAGGAACCCTCACAATAATACTCTTCTTCTCCCGTTTTATTGGGCTCATTCTATTTTGCAATATAATGTTTGCCAATTTGGGAAGAATTGAGAGTATTGTTGATTTCTATGCCAGTCTTTTGAAATTAACCCCAAATTTTGGTTAAATCAATGTCGAACCCTTTCTGGATTCCTACTTTACTTTCCTAATCTCTGAAGTCAAGGTTGATAATCGACAGGTTGTTGGCCTCGCTCCATGGGCGTGGTGGAATGAGGTGCCCACCAAAAGGCCCTCATAATTAAATGTAATGCGCCTTAGGACAACGGACTGATGAATATGTTAATGATCCTGCTGAATCAAGTCGCTTTAATTTGGTATGAACGTCATTCTATGAACGTTGTGATAGAAGGAAGGCGCAGGGATGAGACGGGTTGGTTTGAATAACACCCGTATAATCCCTTGGAAATCCTTAAGATTCGTTAATTGACGAATTTACACCTAAAGTGGGTAGAATGTGAGCCGTCTCTGGTCTGTTTCCTTTGTGCCCTTAGTCACAAGTTGGGAATAAATGTAATTAATAATAATAAAATGATTTGGTACTTACTATCCCTGATGCTGAAGTCTTGTCTCGTTCAGGGTGATTGGATAAATAATGGGGTTCGGGTTGTGAAATGACAATTGAATTAACTGCTATCAGTATTATAATACTTAATATTTATCGCGATCTATACTGCTCTTAGATTTTATCTTAATTCCCCTAATTAAGTGCTTAGTTGGGCCCCAATTTGCATTCCTTTCCAATTAATAATAGTTGTCCAAATTTAAATTAGGAATTGAGCTGAATGAAGAGCTTCGCATTATTTGGAACTAAAGTGACCTAATCCTCCTTTTTGCTCTTATATGAATTTGACCTTGACCTCTTTAAAGTCCCGGGTTAATTGAAAGTAAAATGCATTGCCAATTTCAAATTGTTTTCACTAAAATTGGGATTTAAATTTGTGACTTTTGATCAAAAGCGGATCGAGTCCTTTCAGTTCTGGGCCAAGACATGCGTAGAGACACGCACAATCCTTTGCATAATAAACTCATGTTGCTATTACAATTAATTGTTGGCCTAATGTTCTGACCATCGTTTCTAAACAAAAAGGGGAGGAATGGACAGCTTCCTGACTTTCATCCTAAGCCCAATGTTCTGTTAAATTTAAATGTGGAGTACCCGATTCGGTCCGGAGGAAATAAATGAGGTGGCTATATTCTAAGCTTGATCCCTTAATTAGTTTGTGACTTAACTTATTAGAATGAATTTAGAATTAGAATGAGTCCTAAGTGACTGGGTGCATCTGTGGTCTTCGTTCCGTGTTCTGAATGGAAAATTTGCTACGAGAGTCGGCTCTCTTTGGGGCTGAATAAAGTGATTGTCCACCGTGCTATTGATGGTTGCCCCCGCGATGGATTGAGGCTCCTGCCCTGAATGTCTGCATTCTGATTCCCGATAAATGTTGTTTGGGCTGTTGGAATTAAGTGTTGTTATGAGTTAAGCCAATGGTGATTCCATAATTGGATTAAGTTGAAAGAAAGAAGAGTTTCCCTTGGAATTTATCATCAATGAAGTTTCCGATAGAACTGTAATAGAGTGGATTTTCCATTGGACTTTAACATCAATGAAGTTTCCGGTGGAAATGCAATAGAGAGGATTTTCCATTGGACATTAACATCAATGAAGTTTCCGGTGGAAAGGCAATAGAGAAGATTTTCCATTGGAAATTAACATCAATGGAGTTTCCGGTGGAAATGCAATAGAGAGGATTTTCCATTGGAAATTAACATCAATGGAGTTTCCGGTGGAAATGCAATAGAGAGGATTTTCCATTGGAATTTAACAACAATGAGGATTCCGGTGGAAATGCGATAGAGGAGAATTTCCCTTGGAATTTAACATCAATGAAGGAAATAAGATAGAGTGAAATTTCCGGTAGAGATTGGATGGAGTTACATTTCTGATGTTAATTGTTATTAACAAGCTTGCGGTGGAAATTATCATTTTCCATTAGAATATTCAATTGGGACCAGGTTCCTACGGAGTTTGTTGAATAATCGAAGTTTCTAGTGGGATCTTGTTGTGGAAAAGTTTCCGGCGGAATGATTGATAAAGATTTGTTGGAAAGCGAGTTTTCCAGTGTAAGGGTGCCAATAACAAAAAGGCGCTTATGGAATCAAGATGTAAGCTATTCGTGGGATTTGTTGTATTTCATTTCTAACCTGAGTTTTCAGTGAATTGTTGTCTGGGAATTCAAGATTCCCTTCCTTTCCACGGTTTCATTTTCCCCGTAGCTTTTTCCGTGAGATTGCTGTAATGAAATTATTTTGATTAGTAAATATCCTGGTTATTTGGATAAAAGCCTTTTCTCCCCTTCAAGTCTTTATTAATTCTAATCTCCGGTGTTACCTGACTTTTTAGTCGTTCGGAGTCCATTACTTCGATCTGTGTTATCTTACATGCCCGTAAGTGGTGGAATTGTTAATGTGGAAGTCACTTAGATTGTAAAGATTGTTTTAGTCAGAATTAACTCTTGAGACTTGAATCTTATTGCCACTAGCCTGCCCAAGTGATCTTATGAAACTAAAGGAGTGTTCGTGGAAAAAGACGCTTCTTGTGAATATGAGCGTTTACTTTTAGTTTAGTAGACGCCCTTTCTGGAGATCTTGGCTTCCCCTCAGCCTTCTCCAATTGGTTGGTTTCTTGGCCAAGAATTTTGTTGCCCTTTTATGTTCAGGCTTTGGGGTAAGACTTGGATGGAGGAGGAAATTAATATGTGTGTGTGCGTTGTTTGAGGTAGAGAACTTGGAGCGTTGTTCCCAATTCCCCTAATTCTATTTTTGAACTTCTCAACTCAAAATTTCCTTGTTTTTATGCCGGATCGTCCATGCTCTTAACTTTCTAGGGAAGAGGGGATGAAAAGGAAAGATAAATTGGAGCGTCGTTCCCAATTCCCCTAATTCTATTTTTGAATCTCCAGCCCAAAGTTTTCCCTGTTTTAAGCCAGATGTTTGTGTAATGTTACCTTTCCCGAAAGCCAAAAAAGGAAATCCACTCCAATTACTTGGCATATCATTTCTGAAGTTTGTCCTGTTGCGTCCTCTTTTCTTAAACCGGATACATACTTTGCCCAAGAATGGCTACTCCAATAAATACTTTATTCACAACTTATCCACAAGAAGGATGGCTGCCAAAATGGAGTCCTGAGCGTGCCCAATTCGTCCCCATGCCAATTATTATAGAACGGCCCTGTGGGGGTAATTTGGTCCTGTTCCGTTCCCTGAACGAGTCTCCAATGATGACCGCCATTTTTTCCCACATTTTTCCCACTCCGGAAATGGCTACCGCCTTCATACGCGATAACGAGGTAAACTGTTGCGTTATTTTGCATATTTATTACTTTTTCGTGAATTCAAGTTTGTTTTCAGGAGATACTCCGCTCAACATATTTGAAAAAGGGTCCCGTCTCCCCAGTGGTGTTTCATGAAAATCCTTTCACTCCTGCTCCTGCGTTACCGAGTACTCTTGTAAGTTATATTATTCCTGGTTTACTTAATCTCATCCACCAGCTGTGTAATTGAAATCCTATTTTTTCAGCCTGAATCTGCCGTGGTTTCTAAGGAAACGGCAAAGAAGGATAAACGCCTCATTCCCGCTGCGGTTGAATTATCCACTGATACTTTTGTTGATCGAGCCAATGTTCTCCACGAGTTAGACCGAACTGGCCCGCTCATAAGTGACGTCTTAAAAGATGCTCACTCTCGTATGAAAGTTTTGGCCTTTGCTGGGCATGTAGATGCTCCTGATCTGCTAAATGAATATCTGAAGACCATCGGGGACATGGTGAATGTCCGTTCTAATCCGTTGGTTAAAAAGTTTATCTCTTACGCGGGTAATTTCTTTGTCGCTATTGCGTTTTGAGTATATTCTAGTTGACTTCCTGATTTACAGCTTCGTAATTATTATTTTCAGCCTATAACACTGCCAATAAATCAGCCATTCCTTCAGTACCCGGAGCGAAAGAGAGTTGTTGGATATGCCCTTCATCTCCAATTTTAGGTGGAAAATCCCAACGTTCCAAACACTACAGTGCCGTTCATTCGATCATTGGGCCAAACTATCCCTGTCTGGTTGCACATTGCCCCAGCAGTCCCACCGCTAACGAACTGACCTGGGAGGGTACCCGTGGTCATTATCATCGGTTTCATCCGGATCTACCCTACCCTCATCCATGTCCTAAGGATGTTGCCACTATTAAAGATAAATTGGAGCTCCTCCAGACCTCTCGTCGGGAATTTTGATCATTCGGGAGTAGTTAATGTTCTCGTTATTGTGTGTACAAATTATTTTATTCTTATTCTATTTTCACAATTAATACTTTTGCTCCTGTAGGGTTTGATCTATTATGTGCCGACTGACTGTGGGTGTAATGTATAAGGGGTTTCTTGATCTAAAAATAAACCCTGTTTTTCGTCTCCTATTTTTATCTCTTAGCTCTGTGCATCGAGGGAATTACTGCGTGCCCAGGCTTTTTTCTGATGTGACTTTTCATTTCTTCCTTGGATTTCGTCACGTCTCCTTTTAGCTATATTCTAGTCGTTTGCCTTCTACTGTTTCGTGATTATCTCGCTTGTTGACTTTTACAAAAAATTCTAAATGGATCCTACTCCAGGTGAGCTTCCATTTTACAATTCCCAATTGAGATGGATTCCCAGTCCCGACAATAGCGACCCTCTGGCCTCGAAGATGCAACTCTGCTGATCCTATTTTTTACCTCCGCATTCCACTTCTTTTCTTTGCATAATACTGATAACTGCAAGTTCCCCCTTTCGATTATAGTCTTAGGTGTCGAGGTCCATTTGTACTCTTAAAAGAATAGGTTGCCGATGGCCTTTTAAATGAGTGAGGGTCTCCAGCGGAATTTCAATAGAGCAGGGTCCTCTGATGGAATCCGGATGGAGGGTAATTTCCGGCCGAAAACCCATCCCAGGAAATCTCCAACGGAATTAGATAGGAGGGGAATTTCTACTGGAATTCATGTGGGATGGAGTTTCCAGTAGGAACTCCGTTTAGGAGGATTTCCAATGGATTTTAAGTGGGCTGGAATTTCTGGTAGGTAGGGTATCCCAGGAAACCTCCAATGGGACTCAAGTCGGGTGGAGTCTCCAGCCAAATCGTCTCTAAGGCAGTTCCCAATAGAACTCAAGTGGAATTGAAATTCCTTCAAAACTCCGCATTTAAGAATTCTAATGGGAAGTTTTTAGGTGGGTGAGACGAGCTGTACGGCACTTTGCTCCATGCACTTCCAGAGTGTCATTGTAATTATCCCTAGTAAGTTATTTTTTTAGAATTATTCGCGCAAAGCGCTTGGAGGACACCCTGAGTAAAATAATTGTCCGTGATTGGTCAAAATCCTATTTAATCCCTATTTCCTCCTTAGCTTCTTCCAATTTTAGTTGTTTTAAATTGTATTTAATGCCATTAGGTCATCCGCTGTTCGACGGCGCTTCTACTAGTGCGTTTGCTCGGGAAGTGCTTGGTGGATTCCCCGCCGCCGCTACTTCCGCTTCCGTTAGGCCTTCTACTCTATCCTGCCAAAGATCTTTATTGGCTCGTCGTAGGTGTTTGTTTTACTTTAATTACTTTATGTTCATATTAATTTACGGCTATTTTTCATTTAAGGTGTGCGTCCGTCATCACCGCCTGTCTCCCTGCATGAATCTGATTCCTGCTCTACAGCTTTAGTCCCTTTTGTCCCAAAGACTGAGATGTTGGATTGGGGTTCCCCTATTTCATTTGATTCTGCCCTGGATGACCCCGAGCGTCCAATAAGTATGAAATTGCATTATATATTTACAAACCCGTGTTTCATTTTAAATTCTGATTTTAATCTGGGAAATCTCCGTTGCATCCTTGGCTGGCCTTGACCTAGGGGTCGACCCCGGACCCGGCGTCAGATCCCTTTCCCTTCTCCCATTGAGTTCCTTACCAAGCTTGGTCGCTTCTGGACTTGTTTCCGCGCCCGTGGCTCCTAATTCTGCTCCGCCCTTCACTTCCGCCCTAAGGTTATCCCCCTACCTGCCACTAGCCGGTCGTAGGGCTCATGTCCCCTTTCACCGTTTGGGATTTGAACTGGGTCGTGGCTGGTGGTATGAGATACGGGTCACCTCCTGCTCGTTGAGCCTGAGCCGCCACGGTAGCCGGACCGCCCCTCCCCGGAATATACATGAGGAATTTCGTAACAGTCTTGAATTAATTCCGTTTTTTCTTTCCCGACTCCTGGACTTATATTTTGAGCCTCGAGCTCGCTCTGCTTTTTTACAAGATACGAATTCGTTCCGGTTGACCCCTATCCCATGGAACTTATTCCAACATGAAACTCCTACTCTCACTATCAAACAGGACATGATTGGGAATCTGGAAATTTCTGAGGGAGATCGCCTGATTGTTAATGCTCGTCCTGTAGTTCATCTCCTTGAACTTTTAACTAGAACATACTCCTCCTCCTGGGATGTAAGCCTGTATAATAGTCTGGCTAGTCTTTCCCCAATTAGTATTCCTCGATGTTCGGACCCACCTGAGGGCTCTTCTAGTCCAATTCTCTCTTCTTCCTCCTCCGACAGGGATTCTAACCAGACCCAATTCACTTTGCGCGAATTGATTGCTCGCGGCTTACCTACGGAGCCTCTGGAATCCTTGGATGGAGATCAAATCGTGAGTCCCTATTACTTTGTCCTTTCCGCTTTGTAGCCTATTTCCCAACTTTATTGCTTCTCTTGTAGGGGGAAAGTGACGCTGAGAATACTTATGAGCCTGGGTATTATTTTTCTTTTGATTTACGTAGTGGAAGGGAACGTGTTATGTCCATGGTAAGTACTTTATCCTTTCATAGCCTTTCGGAACAGTTGTTAGTAATTTTTATTTTATTTTCTGTTTAGGGAATTTCAACTGAAGAGCTCGAGGAGTTGGGTCAACGTACCTTCCTTCCTCTCTCGATAAATCCTAATTTGGAGGGGCTCCCGTTTAATGCCAATTACCTGGAGCGCCATGGATGGTCTTTTCAACTTCTACTCAGCGCGGGGCAACTCCGCCTCCTTCAATACCATCC
>JAQIYD010000035.1:0-16590 GCA_034699565.1 Anurida granulata
CTCTGTTGTTGACCAGGACCCACGTCCATTTGTATTCCAAATGGATTTTTATTCTTATTCGAAAATCCAACTTATCAAGAGGAGTCAATTTGGGTAGGGAAAGGAATGAATAAATAAATTCGATAAGGTCGAAAGGGGCACGAAAGTGGATGGTGGTCCATAAGACATGCTTTTAAAATGCTGTTAATTGAAGATAAAAGAGAAAGCAGACGCTAATCCTTCCTTTTTGACTAGAATCAAAGCTGTCCTGTTCAACTGAAAAATCATTAAAAGTTTTCTTTTTTTCTAAAATAATTAACGTAAACTGAAGGGAGAAGGGTTACAAACGAAAGAGGATGCAGAGCTTAAATAAGTCTGGAAAATTGGAAAATGGAGATAAAATGTGAAGTTTGTGTGTAGGAGGAAGGATCAGAGAAAACTATCTGGGAAGTTTTTAATGAGGACTTTCCTTTTCTTGTTAAACATATCCTAGAAAGCTAAGACTTTTAAAGAAATTAATGTTCTAAAATGAAAGAGCTTTGTCGAATCATTTAATGGAGTCATAAATGACTTTAAATGTTAACGAAGTTTTGCACGTTAAAATGGCTGGCCCAAGAGATGTCAATATTATTTGCTTCTTGCCAGTGAATTAATAAAAAGAAGCTGTTCCTCATTGAAAGATGTCGCAAAAATGATATTTTGCGGATTTCGTCAACAGCTGTGATGAGATTTTCCGCTTTGATTTCTGCCTTTCTTTTTCTTTTCTATGATTCTCATCAGGAGTTTAGAGGAGTTTATAATTTTTTTCAATAGACAAACGGCATCACTTTTTTAACAAAATAGTTTTCTCCCTAACAATTCACTAAGTTATATTTCAAATGCAAATAGTCCAATTACTTGCAATTGAAATTAATCACAAGGGAAGTGCGCATTTATGCATTTTGTTCTATTTTCCCACAAAGTTGTGTCATCCTCTAAAATAAATTATTTGTTTTTCTGTCAGATTTTGTAAGTGTCAAAATGGGCACGAAAGTTTCTTGGGAAGAGGCCAATATCGTTGAGCAGATAAAAAGTTTAACGTTTTTCCTAAAGCGTCTCCTATCAGCTCTTTCTTGAGTGTATTGTAAACAAAAGAGTTTTCTGAAAGGGTCATGTGAACATTAATCGAGGTTCATGGGTGAGTGAGTCTATCTACTATTTACGTATAATTTCTCCAAAAGAAAATATGGGGCATTAGATTAGAAGTTTAAAAGCTTGACCCTATGGCCTTAGGCGTGTTAGTCGCGGGAGAGCTATTCTTTAAATTAAAATTAACTGAAAATCTATTTTGATACTTTGATCCGCTGATTTGTCCGCTTTTGCATGACCAAGACGTTAGCATTTGCTTTAAGATTTTTGGTCATTGGTTGTTGGTGCAACGAAAGGAAACAATGGAGAAGTTAAACATGAGCTTAGGTGATGATTAACTTTGGCCTTGCTTGAAGAGTATTAAATTATTCTCAAAATACTTTAGCTGGGAATGCGTGCAATTTCGAAAAAAATTGTTTCATTCGATATTCTGTCCAAACCGGAAAGAGATAACTGAATAAGTGTGAAACCTCGGTTCCCAAAAAAAATGGGAGTTTCCAACGCAGGATAGAAACTCCTATGAGAACTAATAATTCTCTTTAATCATGACAGATATTTCTTTATTTCAAGTATTTCTGTTTTTTTTTGCTCAACCATGTTTGAGTTAATTAATTCGTGTATCTGTATATCCATATTTTAAATGTGGGTTGCAAACCACCTGACAAATAAAACGCTGGAGATTATTATAACTATTCTTCTCATTCGAAGTCATTCACATAGCTTTACAATGCCGATGCATGGCTACCAATTGCGGTTTGCCGATCTTCAAGGAAAATGTACGCCTTGACTCTAATCCGATTTCGATAAATAGTTTTCCACTCTTAAAGGTATCGACAAAGAACTATTACCAGCACTCTTTGCAAATTACAAGCAAATGACAATAGGTGAAGCAAATACAAATAACGAGATCAATTCCGTGTGAATTAAAAGTGATTTATGCGTGAGTTATGCCAAGCGTACAAAGATAAAAATTTCAGCAACTAATCGGATGAATAATGGAAGAAAAATCGGAATTCATTTCCTTGAAATTGACCCAAAGGATATTCACAAATGTTTTCTTGTAATTTTTGAAGGATGGAAGAAATATGTGCAGATTGCAATAAATGCAATAATGACTATAAACATCGTCACACGTTCAACAAACAGGCGGGATTGGGATTCATCCGTCATTAAAGTGTCCTAGTAAAAATCAGAAAAAGATAAATATTGGGTTCATTTGATTAGTTGTTCTTACCCTGGCAAGCATAAAAGCGACGAGCATGGCTTTATCCCGTGGACAAACTTCACGGAGGAATTGGAGCACATAATTTGATTCCCGTCCTTTTTCAGCGCAATCCGTCATGAGAGTTGCGACAATGATGCCACTCCTATTTGCTTTAAACTAGGACATTAAATGGTTAGTCATGTATTTATTCAATTATTCTCATAATCTGCTAGTTTTTACATTAATGGAGGCGTCATTCCATGTAAAATTTGCAGTGTAAGTGTTTGATTTCCCATAGGGTCCAGGCTCGAGGAAAATCTCTCTATCAACCCTTGACCCTACCCACGTCTTTTTCTGTATGATTGAGGCCATAATACGCTCATCAGCCCCAAATATTTCTATTCGATTCATTTCCTGTTACCAAAATTGATTGGAATGGTTAAAACCCCAAAAGAAGTAGTTTTTTTAATGTTAACCTCTTCAAAGCAGGAGTGGCAGGGCGGAGTCGTATAACGTAGCTCCATCACCAGCTTCGAGTTCCGATCTTCGTAAATTCGAATTTGCTTTTCAATTGACTCGGGATGGCAACCCTCCCAATATGTACTTTGGGAAAAGTCGCATTTAAAAACATCCACATCTGACGGCGTCGTTACTTTTGCCTTTGCTTTTCCGGTGTGAGTCATTACGAAAGTGGAAATTTCGGACAAGTACTCAAAAGTGGCAAAAGGAAAAGGGTCAGAATGATTCGTTACAAGTATTTTTGGAACTCGTGGTGGAGCCGGAGAATTTTTGTCATCCGCAAATGGTTCTGACAAGACCCGGATCACCGATTCAATGGGATGAGATTTTGTTTCTTCATCTTCCACTTTATCTTCTGCAGGGAGCGGGATGTCAATAACAAGTGGCTTGATTTTTTCATTTCTTCGACGCTCTGCTACCGACTTCAGTTCAAATTGAGTACTTTCCAGGCTTTCACCAAAAGCTTCACTCCTGGTTATGCCTAGTATTGAATTTAAAAAATGAAACACATATTATTTTAGAGTCTTAGATGAAACTTTGTTAAAAAAATAATTAGGTATGCTGCAGTTAGCTTACCATCAATTTCTAACGGTTTTATTCTGTCCATTGGAAAAGCCTAAATATCAGTTGTAGACGAAGACTTATTTTGTCAGATGCTGAGCAGTGTCTGTTTTGCAAGTTTCCTTTTACAAATTCAACACCCAGGTCACTACTACGGCATGCAGGAGATGAGTCCATAAATTCTTGAATTAGGATCATATTTTGCATTCTGCACGCAGTCATTATTGATCAATGAGCCAGAAAAGTAGAGACTAATTAAGTTTTTCCAAATTCAAAAAACAGCACACGCCCAAAATTAGACAAAGTATCTTTTGTCATTAAATACAACGGAAATAAAAAAGTTCCTTCATTTTTCTCAGCGATGTAGATTTTTAATAGAAATACAGTGAATACAACTTTAATTTTCAGCACTACAGTTGCCGCACCTTTTCAATAAAATACTCACAACTAGGACAATTACAATTTTAACCTGTTTATGAATGTTTTGCTAAAATTTTCTAAAAAAAAAAGAGAACGAGAATCTTCAAAAAACCCTATTCGAATCCAAGGTTCTCTTTAATGCTTATTTTGTCACAAGTTTATTAGTAAATCGACTTAGATCAAATTACTCTTTGTGCCTAGTGCATTCATTAACCTCTAAATCTAATTTCTTATTAGGGATATTCCATTGGCAAAAGCAATCTTGCCGCTTTTCCTATGACGTGCATAACAACGATTAAAAACAAGTTAACCTTACGCCTTCGAATTGCAATTATTGTAGAAAACAATGGGCAAACAATTTCAACCAGATAAAGGCGTCCGCAACTCCATTATTGTCGAATTTTTAAATAAGAGTTTGATGAAATTTAGTTTCAAAATTGTTGCGCATGAAATGAAGAAGCTTCATGCCTATTTTCAGCCAGATCGCACCCAGGGCACCGGTACAATATATTGTGACCCATGGCCTTTAAACTTGTGAAAATATTAAATGCTCCTCATAACGAGCTTTGAAAATTCTCTCCAGATCCTCTTTCTCTCCTCTCTCCTCTCTCTCTCTCTCTCTCTCTCTCTCTCTCTCTCCCGAGAGATTTCTTTGATAAAAAATGGAGCTGGAAGATATTCGGATTTCTTGAAACTAATTTAAATGTTTCAACAGTTTATCAAGAGTGTTCATTCTGTCCAGTTGTGGTTCGTTTTGTATCCGTATCAAAAATTACATCCTATGAAACAAAACGAAAACCTATTGAAACATGATACTGTTTTATAATTTCTGAAGAAATTGTGTCAACCGATTCGTTTGAACTGTGAAAAAATATTGATTCATAAAAGCCTTCATTTTCTGCCTATGATTAGTGTTTAAAGACCAAAACTGGATCATGAGAGTGAATGAAAAAAGTAGTTCGAAAGTAGCTCAATGTTCCACTTTGAAATTTATTCGCAAAACGAATTTATAGCACAACTATTATTTGTTAATTTTAATCTTCCTGGGTCTAAATACCACACATAAGTTTCCAATAAATTGATTGCCAACGATAAATATTTGGAGCACTGTAAAAAGTTTAATTTTACCTTCATTTTATAACTTCATTAAAAGTTTCGGGAAATATTTTACGATGAAAAAACATTAATTTGCAGAAAATAAAAAGTAGGTAGATCCTCAAGAATTATATAAGCTCGTGCTCATTTTTCTAAAATCGAGTAAGAAGGGTATCATTAATTTTGAAGGTTTTGAAGGTATCCTTAAATTTGGGACTCGACAAAATGAAAATCCTTCAATTTTTACTTGTTATCACTACTTTGTTCAGCACATTTCACTGGGCGGTTTCATTTGGAAACGGAGTGCTCGAAATAGGAGGGGTTTCCCTGGAAGGTAAGTCAGCAAATTCCTTCTAATCTTTCCGCTCAATAAATTATACGGTTTAAAGCGTTTAGTAAATCTGGAATGAAAATGGCAACTTTTACTTTTTAGTTTGGGTATCGAAAGTGTGCAATAATTCAGTTGACGGAAAGTGGGTCATAATCAACGACCATCGTTGTTACTGCAAGAAAATTACAATTGGGTTTATTATCACAGTCTCCAAATTCAAACTAGAGGCATGCGAACCAATCAATAATTCAGGTAGAAACCGTACAGAAAATTAAAATTACAATGTCAAATTCTGAACATTACAATAAATAACCTCCAAAAATAAGCTTAAAATTCTTCTGATTTTCCACTAACAGCAACAACCCCAACGACAACCACAATCCCATCGACGCCAACAATTTCAACCACACCAACATCAACAACGCGACCAATTCCAAATATTTGCCCCAGCATTTCATATGATGGAATTCCCAAATTCAGGTTAAATAAATTCAAATTTCTTTTAAAAATTGTACATCTTCAGAAAAAGATTACAAAGTCATTTATTGATTTAATCCCTAGTCTGGCTACAAATGTGGATTTCTGGACTACGAAGGAGGATGATCTTCCGGCATGGAGTACGACAGATGACGGACTATTTGTAAAACAAATCAACAACAACGAACCTTCAGGATTTATTGGTTAATATAAATTCCATTTTGTATTTATTTCTCTCTGACCTCAAAATCTCTTTCAGGCCCAAACGAATTTGAAGGAGTGGACTTGAAGGGCACATTTTGGGTCGCCAATAACGATGATGACTACATTGGGATCATTTTCAGGTTTTTCTCACAGCGAAGCTTTTCTCACAAGCCTCATTATTCTCAAATAATATTTCGATAAAATTGATTTTGTCATATTTGATGTATTATTTTTAGTTACACGCAGAATTCGGGTTTTTATATTTTTTCATGGAAACGAGCACCACAGGAGCTAATCAGAGCGGGATTCACGCTGCAAGTAATCCAATCCTTCCCGAAAAACTTGGATGAACTGAGAAATGTCCTTTGGACAAAATCCAATGTGACTGGGCTGGTAAGAGCAAAAGCGCATTCAAGAAAATGGAACATAAAAAGAGCTTTGGTTTAATTTTTAGGGTTTAACCCTCTTTAAAAGTGACATTGGTTGGACAAATGGAACAATTTACAGCTGGCTAATTTCCCATCGGCCAAGAATTGGGCTCATTCGAATTAAAATTTTTGGGGCCAAATACGAAATGTTAATTGATTCTGGTAATATTTTTGAGTCGAGACTAAAAGGCGGAAAATTTGGAGTCTACACACAAGCACAAAAGGCATTCTTTGACAACTTCCTTTATCGTTGCAATGGTGAGCTCAAATAGATCTCAGATCAAAGATATCATGACTATGACTTTCAAAATTCATCATTTTCAGCTTGTGTATCCAAATTGATTTTTGACTCCCTTACCCCTCAACAAATGTTACAGACTTGTCTGGATGAGGATAACATGAATGGTGAGACCCTTGGGTAAAGTATTCGTTTAATTATTTAAATCAACTGTTTGGTTTCTTAGAGAAGGAATTTATTCGGATGGAAACTGATCCCAGCCGTGACAGGGACGAGTAAGACGCAATATATGAATCAATTTAAATTTTTAGTATCAGGATAAGTAAACTCAACGAGGCGGCAGCTTACTTCTTTTCTGTCATTCGGAGTTTATTTACCCTGCTTAATATTAATTTTTTAATTTCTTATGTTCTAAATCCTTTATTTTTCAACTAACAGGGATGGTCATCTAAACAGTGAGGATCCTTGCCCCAACACAAAGGAAGCAATATGCTGAGAATTCAAATTTTCCATAATAATTTTACAAGTTTAACAACCTTGAATGAGTCACCTCCGGGTTTCAAAATGCTATGAATTACAAAATTAACTTAAAATTTCTCTTTGTGTCCAATATATTGCTTAACCGCTCAACCCATTTTATTATTATGGATATTGCTTTGTCAAAAACAACCTTAGCGCTTTCCAGATGACGTAAGTCACACAGATTAAAAGCAAGTTAAACTTACGATTTCGAATCGCCTTTGTTGTAGAAAACAATGGGTATTTAAACCGGATCAAAGCGTTCGCAATGCCATTGTCAAGTATTTAAGTAAGAGTTTGATCAAGTTTAGTTTTAGTTGTAAAAATGGGCTTTTCCAGACTTGATCTAAGCATTGTTGTTCTATTGTTTTTGGGACTTTGTGCCGATTGTAAAAAGAAAGGTGCGTATCCAAAGAAAACGCCAGAGTGTCCGCTCCCTTACCCTTGTGACATCCCAGAAAATAAGTGCAGAGTCATTACCGCTCAACCTGAAAATCCGGATGACTACATAGAGACGACAACTGCAATGGCGGACAAAGCAAAGTATGCAGAAATACGGGCAGTGTGGGATGCGAGATACAAAAATCCCGCGTTCAAAAATAAATGGAATCATGAGCTATGGGAAGGTTGTTACGAGGTATCTCCAGTAACAGCCTGTTGGGATACCGCCGTTTTCAGCACCAAAGAAGAATGTAAGAGCAGATGCAAATGTGATGCCGGATCAATGGCATGGGTGGAACAAAAAACGAGGAGGCGACGCGGACTTGAACTTTTGGAGCAACTATATAAAAAACGGAAATAATTAAAATTTACATCATAAAAATAAGAATTTGTGGGTCAGTTATAGAAAAAACGCCTAGAAATAAAATGTCAAAATTATTCTATTTGTTTCATTAATAAAGAAACATTTGTGAATTGAAGAGCGAACTGAAGGACAGGAGACTTTTTAAGAATTTTGTACTACACTTTGTAATTCACAGCAATAAAAACTAAGAAGATTAACCAGGTAATCAATTTCTCAGGAAAATTATGAACTTTTTCAATTAATAATAAATTCGCATTTTAAACGATGGTAATTAAATGCCTACTACGCGGCATTTAAGTTTAACAAAACTAGGAACAAAATGCAAACGAAATGAATGCAAATGAAACGAAATGCAAAATACCAACAGAGAACATGTTCGCAAAGTCGAAAAAAGCAAAAGGTTGCCCCATGGCTTCTCCCAACGAAAGAATGAATTAAAAAATAAGATGTTTTTTTTTCTTTTCAGACTTTCCTTTTTCAGAATAAACATATTTAATGCCAGCCTATGGCGACGGTTTAAATGACTTACGATGAGCTATTTATATATATTTAAAAATAAAATCGCTTCCAAATTTGGACGAGACGCTATTTTTTCGAGTCACATCGAAATTTGGAAGTGACGTCCAAATTTGGAAGCGATGTTTTCGACGTTGTCAACATATTCAGTATTTTTTATTTCAAGATGTAGTCAACACAATGGCCTATGATGAGCAGATTTAAATTTTAAAATGTCTCAAGTTTAATTTGGTTGAACTGAAAAACAAGCCGTTGCAAACGCATGCAACGAACGACCGCTCGAATGTTGACATTACAGTAAATCTTAAAATTATAATAATAGGCGTTTTTTGTTGAAAGGCTTGATGATTCTTTTTAGTCATTGCGCACGGAATCTGAGCAATGACAGTCCTCACGTGAATTTAAATTTCAAACAAAAAATACATAATTCCAATAGGCCGACATCCTATTCAATTTTAACACGGGAGGAGTGTTGCTTGTTGAATCACGTAGGAAGCCACGCTATTCTTCAATCGATGTGTTAGGTTAGGTTAGTAGGTTGTAAGGTAGTAAGCTAACCTAACTTAACCTAACCATTGATGCTGAGCCTGATTTAACCACAGAGCTACAATTTGCAGAAACACACCCGTTGATTTCTATAATT
This sequence comes from Anurida granulata, assembly GCA_034699565.1. Lineage (NCBI taxonomy): Eukaryota > Metazoa > Arthropoda > Collembola > Poduromorpha > Neanuridae > Anurida > Anurida granulata. Next base: position 9,068 of record JAQIYD010000035.1, read on the forward strand.
GGTTATTTCGATAGCTTTTATCATGATATCTCACTGAAACGTATTCGTGAAACTCCGTTGGGCAACCTCTAGACACTTTGAACCAATCCAAATCTATGCCTAACTTTAAATGCTAATTTTAAATCCTGACAAATGCGCAATGTGTAGTTTTTAATTTCATTTCTAAACTCAAAATTTAATTTTAATGCACAATTAACAATTAAAGTGTACGTTTAATGTACAATGCTTCTTTTTATTTTCACATGCGTTTCCAAAAATTAGTAACATTGTAGTTGATAAACGACATCGGCAACATGGTCACGTCCAAATAATACATCTCAAAGTTACTGTTTTGTCAAATATTGCAAATGTACAATGCTAACCTACTACAAATGAACTCGTTCCGATTAGTGGACCAAATATTGGAAATGAATTTTATTAAAAATGGTGAAGTTTTTTGGTATTTTCGATTTTTATAGCCTTTCCCAAATAGCTCGAACACTTCCCAAATACAAAGCATTCTTAATCATATGATATCCTGGAAAAACATTTTCCGACCACTCAAAATTGAGTTTTACCATCGAGGTCAAAGTTCGTCTTAACCATATTTGGAAATCAAAAGGGTGTGCCTCGAAAATATTTGGACGTCAAAAGGGTGTGTCACATCCAAATTTGGACATCACTTCCAAATTTGGACATTAAATAACAAAAATAGCGTCTCGTCCGTATTTGGACGGGACCCCCTCGCTGTATTTATAGACTTTGTAAGCAATTAAGTTGTCAAATTTACATCGGCAAGGAAAATATTATAATTCATGTAACACTTTCTCTTATATTTCTCGAAACCTGATTAGCAGGATCATCGTATCCGACAATTGTTATAAATGTGCACAGATAAATTTTTCTTTGGTTTAAAAATATATGGGATTCTTGAAAAAAGTTTTCGTTAGAAATGGACCACTACATATTTAAACGGCATATACAATCATTTTTATAATTATATTTTCTAAAATCGTAATTAAGTTACAAGATTGGACCCTATGTTCATATTAACTGTGTTGGTATTCAATTTGAAATATCTAGTAAACTGCTATGAAATTAAACTGATCCGAGCTTGGCGGAATTTAATCATATGAAATTTAGTAAATAAAAAATGAAAAACACAAGGTAAGAGTATTTGTTGACACACTCCTTGGATTTTGAGGATTCCGACACTTAGATTGTCCAATGATGTTTCATAATCCGAAAACATATTAAACTAAAACCACTCAAACATGTTGTGCAAATAAATTTATCTCAGATAAAATTTGAGTGAAATGGTTCGTAACAAGATATGTTGTTTCAATGCTTAAAAGGCGTTATTTGCACGTCACTAAATGATTAAAAGCCCGTGGTGTATTTCCAACCAGAAAGTGTTTAGATCGGCATAACTTTTCAATCGGAAATTCTGGAGAGGAGGGACGAATTAGTCGAACGAAAATGACTTCGATAAGTTTTAGTTTCAAATCATATTCACATGCGTTTAAAGAATTCTTCAGAAACTCAATTACAGTCTGTGGCATAATATCCGGATACCTTCCATTTCAAAATCCATTCGCACCATATATTCGTTACAAAGCAAAACCTTTTTTAAAACTTTACTCTAGTTTTCTTTTTTTATTTTTTATTGTGGTAGGAATGGTATATCTCGCCATAAATCCAAGAATGTACTCATTGAAACCCTTCTCCGTGTTTCTTTCAAATTTCTTGAATGGAAACTGCTTTTACCTTGTCGAAATCTTATTGCGCATAGTGGCTCTGTACTATTGCTCAGACACTATCCATATTCTTAATTTTGTTGGAAAGTACTCCAATCGGAACTATGGCTACAATATTTCTCTTGTGTTTTATTTTATCCTTGTTGTCTCCCAAGCGATACTACGTGGAATAGTTGTTTACAAATATTATTCGGGCGGTTTCATGCCTCCATTGCCTTCTGTAGGAATTCACTCGGTCGATTCAGTTATTCTAGTAGCAGTATTTTTTAACTGATCTTCTGCGATTCTTCTCTTCTTATTATGTCTTGTCATTTTTATTTTTTACTCATGTTCAGTTATCAGAAATTCTAAAAAATGTTTCACATCAAATTCAAAATGTCATACTTAAAAGCGATATAATTTTTTCTTTCCGCCAAATTGAGTTGTCCGCAGGAGGTTGTCAACAATATCTGCGACAAAATGAAATTCCAAAGAAAATCAACACAGTGAACAATTTATTGGACAAGTTTACTACAATTCAGGAAATGTATAAAATGTTCAACAAAGTGGGAGGAACGTATACAGTTGTTACACTATTTGAAATACTGTATAGAATTACTGAACCTTTTGATGTTTCAGAAGAATTCAATAGTTATGAATATTTCCTGGATTTTGTTTATATTGTCTTCAGCATAGCATTACTTTGCGCACTGAGTTATATGGGAACATCACTAAAAACAACGGTACAGCCAAGACATTTGTATTTTGATCAGAGTTTATATGAGCTTCTAATATTTTGTAGCTCCAGGCGTGTAACGAAGATTTAACACGTGTTCATTTGATGACCACAATGCGGAATCATTATGACCCGGACGACTCACAGCTTCAAAAGGTAATACCGTAAATCTTTGAAAAACTCTCCAGAGAGTTATTCATTTTCGCCATCTCGAAGACCCGGGAGTTAATCGAAACTGGGAGTTAATTGAGACCGGGAGTTATTTTTACATGCTTAAATAGGAACTGCCTTTCGCTCGTATTAAATTCAAAAATTCAAGAAAAAAAAGTATAGTTTAGCTTTCCCTCAGTTTTCAGTTTTCATAACGTACTCGAATCAAATCAATTAGTGGTAGTTATATGGATTTAAGTAAAGATTACTTTGTTTATTAATTCAAGAGTTGAGGCTATTAATAATTTAATAATTAAGATGGAGGGATAGTGGAAGAAATCTTTATGTTTTAAAATTCTTTTTATTCCACAGGAAAGGCTGTTCATTAAATGAACTCCCTGTATAACTGGAAATTGTGAAACTCAGAAAGCAATGTTTCGCTTTGAGCAATGAAAGCAAGCAGAGTTTTGTGGGGAAAATGATGAAGAAAATTTTTGAAATACGGTTTTCAGCCAGTTAGAAATTGCGATTCCTGTTCCCGCAGAGAATAATGGTTAAGCGTGGGCGCAGAGTTTGATATCCGAATTTTTTTTAATTTTAAAAATTCTGATAAAAAAATAATTCCATAAAAAACGAAAATATTATCTAACTTTAAGACCTTGAAAATTCCGCAAAATCCCTAGAAATCATGAAAACTTGTACAATTTCCTAGAATTCATAAAAATTGAAAAAAAATTTCTTTTCGGAGAAAAAGTGAATACTGGAACAAATATCCCAAAAATTTTGAGAAATGTAGGTTAGGTTAGGTTAGGTTCTTTTTCTAAAGAAGAAAGAAGAGTTTTTGAGTGGTAATTGTGAAAATTACACAAACAAGGTTTAAAAAGGTAAACAATGGATTTGACATCTGCTGGGTTGGTAGATTCAAAATTTGAGAATTTTCTGACCCCTTTCTTAAAAAAAGATATTTTTGACCCGGGAGTTATTTGAGACCGGGAGTTATTCACTCCCGGGGACCCGGGAGTTAATCGAAACCGGGAGTTAATTGAGACAGGGAGTTGTTCAAAGATTTACGGTAATGATATCTTTTTGTTTGCCAAACAAATAAACCAAATACATGCTACGGGCCTCTGGGGGAGTATTTAGTAATATCAAAAAAAAATAAGGAAACCAATTACCAAAGCAGGCAAATTTCAACTATCTCTGATATTGACGGATTTCCAGACTACGACATTTGTTGTAAGTTCCTCCAGGCATATTCCAGCATTAGCTCTCACGACAAAAAATATTTATCAGGTTTTTAATTTAGTTTAATATCTATTTAAATACGGATGTGATTTAGTGCAGCTAAAAAATCTTAAATGTTCCAAAACAAAAAGTCTGACTTCCGCTAATCTGATTTCCTGCGAGAATTCACTAAAAATTAGTTCAATTCTACTGAAAGTCAGCGACATTTTACAGTATCCTTGCGAAACGGTTTGATTTATGTTATTGACAACCAATGTTTAGGTTAACTTTATATTTACAAAAAGTGTCCGAAACATGAAAGTGGTAGACATCGAATGTCGACCAAAAGTTGTCTTCTTCTATTTGCATGCGAAGGCCTCAGGTGTCTCGGGTGAAGTAAGGCAGAGTATCCGTGTGTTATTCTCCTACATCCACTCCCGTAGTGCCGTGTATCGTGCATCCATTCCCATATCTTTTCGAAAAATACATAAAATAAAAAAATCCAAAAATACAAAAAAGCTTAACAAACCTAACCTGAAGGGGAATAAGAACACAAGGGCCAGCGTAAATACAAGAAGCTATTAGCTGCAAATAAGCCCTAGGTTTAATTGCGAGAGGATACGATTTTCCCTCCCCCATCAACTCCCGGTCAGAAGAAACACGGAAATAATAAAAATGTGATTGTCCAATGGCTGATTTGAAGCGGTACTCCTTGGGACTTAACATAACATTTGGCTTCTATCAAATTCTTGAACTCCTTCGTTACTATGTGTGAGATATACCCAGTGCGTATATCTCACACAAGCGTGGTGGCTTTTTAGGAACTTGATTTTCATGCGTCAGTTTTGGAATCAAAAAGGGAACGAAAATGACCCAATTCTTCCACTATTTTCCACAAAATTTTAATTGAATTATATGATATTTTTGGATTCGCAGATTTCAAAGTTTTTTTTGTCGCGTTAAGATTAAAGTGGGACAGAAAATAGTAATTTCTCGCAAGAAGTCATGCTAGCGAAAGTCAGGCTTTTTTTTAGAAGAATTCAGATTTTTTGACGGAAATAAGCTTAACCCTCTCCATACCCTTAATCCCCGTCAATGAACCGCCCCTGCCTGTATTCCCCCTTTGCGTATTAGCCACACTTTTTTGGCATTGAAAGATCTCATTCTGTAAGCCGCCCCTGTGTAAGCCGCACTTCATATTTCGTCTTCAACTTCGTTGACATTGCCCCTAAAACTTTTGGCATTTAAGCAAGTACAAACCAAATTTTTATTAGAATTTGAAAACATTGTTTATTAACGCTGCATTACTTAATTGACATGGCTCAAGATTGGAGGAAAAATTTAATTTTGTTTCGAGAATCTTGAAAATTGAAAAATAGAAAGATAGATTTTTAGTATAATTCGCCCTCGAATATAAGCCGCAGTGTTCGAAAATGAGCAACCAACCCAACTGTAAGCTCCAGCTTATGGGCGTGATTTTGGTTAAGAATTTCTCAGAAAAAGAGACTTGGTATACTTTTAGGCTTTTCTATCTCAACTTTGTGTTTCCTAATCCCGATGGTTATTCATATTATCTAATTGCTAAAATTTCACTCTAACGCACTTCATGGAACACTACGTTTTAGAATATTACGTTTTCGGCCAGAAATCACTGAGAAGTCAAAACATGTATCTAACTGAGTGATGAGATGACGGAAAGTGAAACGACAATAATTAAATAATATTTATTTGTCAAGAAATTCAATAAGCAAACGGTCTGTACTACAATATAGTTGGTAATTTTGTTTTTGAAAATAAATGTAATTAATGTACTCATTTGCTTTCCTAAAAATCAAAAATTAGAAAAAATACTATTGCTTTTCCTGTTTCAGCTCGATGCATTGGTGAAATATGTTTTGTCTTGGCGTTGGACCTTTACGGGAATGGGCATGGTTAAAATTAATAACCGATTAATCATACCAGTAAGTCCTGTGGTAACTTAATCAAATATTGTTGGATCGAAATTCTGAATTCACTCCTACAGGTCGCAGCAACAATGATGACTTATCTAATTCTTTTCTTCCAGCTGAAAGACTATAAATAACTAAAGAATTCAGTTTTCATAGCCTAACCTGACTCCTTTATTTGCTTTGTTGCATAATAGATGCTACTAAAAATTGAGTTTAAAATACCACAACTCAGTTTTGATATAATGCTCCATTTATAACTAAGGTTTGGACAGAAACACAAAGTCCATTCTTCTCGTATATCATCATTGAAGAGCCAGGCGGGCTAAATTTGGACTAAAACTTACCGAAACCTGTAATTTCCCCTTACTCGTTACGCTACACTTTTAGAACCGTTGGTTTTTGGGTAATTTGAATGTAAACGAATGCCTTGATCAAAATAAGTCCCGGAATTATCCAACAAAAAAACAAACCCAACTTTGTAACTATGTTATTTGTTGGTGTTGATCTAGATAGAGCGAACGATGAAAGAGCTTATCCATTCAGAGTTTTTAATCTAGTATTCTTGTAAAATCACGAATGGCAATTGTTGTATAATTTCAGTATTTCCACCTGTGCTACACTTAGTTTCACAAAATTTTGCATTTAAGCGTTATCAACAGATTTATTTGGCAATTTACCATGTAGTGACACTGCGCCGTCCTTACAAGGGTGATTTAAATCCTCGAACAGTTAATAAAAAACGAAGAACATTTTAATTATTAAATTGAATGTTGAAATCGACAACTTCAATTCCCAAACCCTTTTAGAATTTTAATGAGCATTTGATGAACTTTATTAGAAGTTCAATACATAGCGGGAGAGTAACCCACAATAATCATACTTCTTGGAATATTGCAAAAAATAGGTTTCATAAAATCGGTGGGAAGAATTACTGCGTTGTTTGGGTAAAATTACTGAATCGACAGGAACTGAATCCACCAAGAATTCTTGTTTTCGCGAATTAAGTTTACTCTCCAAAAAAGTCCGGATTTTATTTTAAAGTAACACCAACGTGGAATTATAAAAAGCTTAAAGCTTTATGTTAGGTACCGCCAATACCATGAAGTTGAGGGCCGAGTTGGCCTAGTGGTTAGGACTTGTGTCTCTCCACTCGCCTTCCTGAGAATAGAGAAAAAGTAAGCAGACTGCCAGAATTGAAACTGCTCCACGTAGATCATCTGGTAGTTATGCAAACTAACTCTAATCAGCCCAAGATAAACTTGCCAAAGGATGGTAAGCTTTCTGAGTCAAGCTGGACGGCAGAGCACAAAACTCCGTGAGGAGTTTAACTCTGTCCGGACAAATGCTGGACAATCCCTCATATGGGGATTGATATCAGAGAGCGTGAATCCAACCAAGGAGTTCCTCCTGGAACATTCCTACCTCTCTCCACTGAAAACACCTGGGGGTTTGGGATGGCTATTGCTTTATGCTATCCGCACTCTCTGACTGGGGTCGACCGGCTGGATTGAGGCTTAGCAGACTGACACACGCGCAGAAATGCGAAAAGCTCTCACTGCAAGTGCCAGAATTTGGACTACCGTGTGAGACTTACAACAAGCTACCGGTGGGTATGAGATTCACGGTGGAGAAACACTCGAGAGAGAAGTGGAGCAAAGGCCAGGTCCGACCTCCTCCTAATGCAATTTGCTGTTATACCGATGGCTCACGCATGATGGAGAGGACGGGTGCAGGCTATTTGTTCGAATC
>JAQIYD010000036.1:0-16556 GCA_034699565.1 Anurida granulata
TACATAAATACGTGGTCTATATTATTGCGTTCTATATTATTGAGTCTATATTTTTGCGGTCTATATGGTTGAGTCTACATATTGACATGGATCCGAAAGAATTAATTCACATTCACTTCTTCCGGACCGATCTCGTACCCGAACCTCTAGCTTTCGAAAATGCTTTTAATTTTTAAAACTTTTTTTTTTTTTTATAAAACTTGGTATTTTGGTCAGGAAATTCCATCGGCTTTTAAAACTTCCCGCTCCACAATTTTGAACGTGAAGCTGAAGACAAAACTAGGCAGGCTAAAACTCAAAAACGAATGTTTGAGTTAATGCGAGTTTCCCTTCCCGTGAAGAAAGTCGCGTATCGCTTTGCCACTCGATGAGGAGAGTTGAGAATTACGATGAGAAATCTATTCTGGGGAGTTCAATTCTGGGGTTATAAAAAATCCTTTTTCGGGGTACCACTTAAATCCATGCCAAAGGACTAAAGTAGTCTAAAACTATTCAATGAGATACATAGGAATCTTCCCCACAGATATCGATTTATCAAGGGTTCAGAATTTCTCGGAAAAAGGAATCCGTTTTATTTTTTCTCATTGAACTTGGATCATTTTTTATATTGAAGATTTCTAAACCCCAGATTTCATTTGATTTTTCTCTTCTGGTTTTCGAATATACCGTAAATTTCCAAATAAGCCCACTGGGGTCTTACTTAATTTTTGGGGTCCGAGAAGAGGGGCCCTATTAGGGAGAGGGGGCTTATTAGTGAGGGGGCCTTATTTCTTTTTTGTTGAAATTTGATCTGAAATAACCTGCGCTACCGCTATCAGATACCATGAAATCGATCCCAAATATATTTCTAGAATATGATTTCAACACAGATTACAACACACAACACAACACCTAACCTAACTCACAGAAATGGTAATATTCGTTTGCATTACCCGACACTTTACTTGAAATTTTGATCTCAGGCAAATAATTCTCCGTGATTCAACTAAATTTTAGTTTTTTTCGTCTATTTTAAAACTTAAATAATTGTTAATGAATACACTTCAAATTCTAGCTTTCCAAAAAAGCTAACAATTTTTTATTTTTAAAAATGTAAACATATTCTTTTTGATTCTCATTAAAAACAATAGAAATTTTATTAAATACATAAAAAATTGCCAAATTTTGAAAGACTTTTTTTTTGGAAAGCTAAACTTCCTTTTTGAGTGCGTTGTACTATTTTAATACGCAGTACCGAGTAAAATTTCTTAATTTCCTTAATTAGTGGCAATGGAATGTATTTATTAGCTTGGGCATTATCGAAATGGGTATTTGAACGTGGGGACATCATTTAAACCTCCTTTCTTCGAACACCTTCGCAATATAGCGCGCTTTTTACATAACCCAAATAATATCCCATGGGGGCTTATTAAGGAGTCAGGTTAGGTTAGGTTAGGTTATTGGAATAGGGGCTTATTTGGAAATTTACGGTACTCTATTCAAGAATCTGATTAGCATCGATTCCCAAATTGATCTAGCTTTAACTCTACTTAAGCTTAACGTAACTAAATTTCATAAATGTAAAAAATTAGCCAGTAGCCTGTCCTTGTGGAAGGTGAGCTCGTGCAGGTAGCAGGTGTCTCTATCGAATTCCAACCGTTCCAGCGGTTGCATAAATTCAATATGATCGCTGTAAACGACATCATCTCCAGAGCTCTTCGTACAGCCGAGGTCCCCAACATCCGTGAACCACCTGGCTGTTCCCGTGAGCCTTACACTTGTGCCTTGGGCAAGAGGAAGATCGTTAGTTTGGGATTTCACATGTGCTGATACCCTATGTCCTACATACGTCCGAAACACCGCTCGCGAGGCCGGAGCCGCTGCCCATACCAGTGAAATGGGGAAGAAGCGCAAATACGCATTTTTGGAGGATCGATATATGTTTGTCCCTGTGGCCATTGAGACTCTTGGAGTTTACGGTTTGGAGGCGACAAAATTTATCCAGGCTTTGGGTGAACGTTTGAAAACAATCACAGGAGACACACGAGCCGCTTTCTTTCTGAAGCAACGGATTTCCCTGGCAATTCAACGAGGCAACGCGGCCGCCGTTCTGGGAACACTCCCTGGTGGGAAAGGTTTTGGTGAAATTTTTAATCTTTAATTTCATATTTTTAATCTGTAACTTTCAATTTTTAAATTCTAACTTTCAATTCAATTATCCATTTACGATTCGCCATTTTAGTAATTAACTCACACATTTATTTCCTCATACAATTCACTGAAATAAAATTAAACTAGACTGCTAAAAAAATATGATCGTAATTATAGAAACCATTCGGTGGGGAATCCTTCCTGGGGAGTGCTGCGGACTGGTATGTTTATATAAAATCAGTGGGAAATGGGTTAGAAAACCACATTCAGATTGGGACTACATGCCAAGTCAATAGTTGCACAGATTTACACTTTGCATCCTGATTTTGAAATATATTGATAAATTATCCGCGAGAATTGTGCACAGAATCTGCTCACTGCAGCTGGAAAAGAATGCCTCGTACTTGTTTGAAACGAGCGTGTAAATTCATCCGCACGCTTAGGGACTCGCACTCGCGCTATTATTCAACGACGCGGTTTCGGACTACTGCTGGCTTATTTTTTTTTCTGGCAATACCCTTGACATTCGTCATAATCACGGGTGGGTCCTATGGGGAGGGGTGGTATACCATTCAAGCAAGTTGGCAGGAACTTCGGAGAGTTTACATGGAAGGTGTTTTCTGCTGGACATTAATCGAGCTAGGGCCTTGGCAGGAGTCAGAAACAGCGTTTTACTCGTCCAATACCCGTCTCAATCCACCCGCCACAATCGCAACTGCTGACCTCATCACTCACCCCATTACCCCCAACCTGACCCAACTCTCCACTTTGCGATTTCGCCCTCTTTTGTCCGACGCCAATTTGGGCTTAACGTTTAAAACCCAATAGGAGAACCGCACATGAGACTATACCGGAACTAGTTTGCTAGTATTACCGCATTTCATATTTGCTAGGCTAATTCAAGGAAAGACAATGGAACGGAAAAGTGGAGGATCATGTCACCCAATCGATCCCAGTAGTCTAATTGCAATTGCTGAGCACAAGAGACCAATGATAATGGGCTCTCGATGCTATCAAGGCCAGGTGAGGATGAAATTAATGAACTTGTTGCCAAGGTAACAAATCGGTGAACAAGATACACTGTTAGAGTGAATTTTAATATGCACTGTGAATTTTAAGTTGAGCTTACCTTAGTTGGTCCTTACCCCGATTGACGATAAATCGTGAATCCGGTATACTTTACTAGTCGAAAGGTCAAAGGTCAAAAGTCAAATTTCCAATATTCCAGGACAGCTCTTTCCAAATTGTTTCCAATTGATAGAATAAGGATTTTAGCAGTTTAATTTAAAAATGGCGTGCCTGGAAGCGTTCAAAACTTAAAAAAATCAATTTTTTGATATAGATATTGGGGTAACATCCACGGCAACGAACAATCGTTACATATATCCTGCTATATCCTGCTTCCCGCCGATAGTAGCCGAATTCTAGATTTTCATATCTACGTATAATCGTGGACCGGGAAATAGGATCTACTTTTATTTAGGGCATTGGACCCGTGAAACCCCGACGGAAATAAATAATGACGTAATGCTACCGAGGAGAAATGGAGGCAGCTTTGAAGCTTTGAAAAAAATCAAATAGGAATCAACACGGGAAAGACAGAATTTATGATTTTCCGGAAATTCACTCAACCCGTCCCACACAAAGATATTCTGATTGGCCCAGACAAGATCGCAGAAGTCAACAACTTCAAATATCTTGGACTCAATCTCGACCCTCAGTTGAACTTCAAATCAAGACTTGTGCTACTACAGGAAGCATCAGAAATATTACAAAATTCCTCCCATCCAAAATTTTCAACATTATTTTCAAGGCATACATCCTACCATCTACGACTACTTTATCAAAATCTGGGCGACACAGACTGAAGGGGAACTGGACTCTCTGCAAAATACAATCAACCGCCTCCTTCTTTATTATTCCTCCCCGTCCCTCTGCAGAAAGATTTCGAAGCTCGAAATTCGCTGACCCCTACGCTCTTTTCAACAGTCACAAACTACTGACAATTCAGGAGAGGGCTAACCGGACAAGAGCAAAAAATGTTAGGTAGGTAAAACCTAAGCCTAATTCCATCACTCGCAGGATTTTTTACATTCTCCCCCAGATCACTATCCATCGACATCCCGTTACCCCTTCTAATATAAGACGCATGCAAAAGTGAAACACTCCGCCGATCTGTTAAGTTCAAATTAGTGCTCTTCTGGAACTCTACCTGCTCACTGGGAAATGAACTTACTAACAAAAAAAAATTCAAGATGTTATTAACTGATTTTATCATCTTAAAACGTTAAAAATATTATCCACCGACTTTACATTGTAAAATTCTACCCCTTCTATCCTTTAAACTCTTCCTAGTAGTACAAACTGTTGGACGAATGGGAGATCTGAGGCTGTCTTTGATTAGCTACAGAATTTGGAGAAACAGTATAATAAATCTTATTTGAACCTTGAATCTTGAATCTTAAGGTATAAAGCAGTTAATTACTTTCAAGATACTGGCTTTTATACCTCGTCAAAGTTTTCCTGACTTTGTCTGCATAATTGCCTTGTGAGTGATGATGATGACTATTTCAAATCTACGAATGCCTTGAAACCTACCAGCCGTCAATAAAGTTCAGTTTGTGAACGCCATTTGGACTAAATTAAACAGCCGAAGTCTGATTCTGCTAAGTATTAATGGCTATCAATCTATAACTCTAGAATTAAGGTAGATTCTTTAACTCTACATCGAGTACCGAATAGATAATAACACAAGCACACTGAAAATTTCGAAGGTGATGAATTATGAATATCATGTAGCTAGAGTGCATTTTTGGGACATTAATTTTTTGCTTCAACCACCTCTAAACTCTTTTTTGGCAAAAATCAACTAATTTATAGCTTCAACAAGCTCCAAACTGTCTTTGGCCAAATTCAACTAAATTATGTAACCTATATTGACCTCCTGATGTGGAAAACCTAAAAATATTGACTAAACAGCATATTGGAGCAAATCATTGAATTGTGTGAAGCGTGTGGGTTCAAAAGGTGAAATTTTTATTTTTGCACTAGCTTGTATGCGAGTAACTCTCTGAATCAAACTTAAACCCATGGACAAATATCGCCTCCTCCAACAATTCTGGTACATTCTGTCATTCCTTGACATGTGATGGTAGTATCCGTAAAGCAGGCTGGACAGTCTGGGCTGAAAAGGCAATCTGTCCCAGCAACTCCGGCAAGACATGTAAGCCTGGTTCCTGCGGCAGGAGCAATACATACTGCGTTGGCAGCAACACCTGGGCATCTGATTCTGCAACATCGAGCTGTACTAACACAATTATTGGTTGTTGTTGCTGCTGCTAACGGCTGGAGGAAAAATATTCCTGCAACAATCGCACAAATGATCGCTTGATCTTAAATCTGCATTTAATGCGCAGTTAAATTCTTTACGGTCGTCATAGGTGCCATTCCCAGGTATAAACATATCCTTCAAGGTAAAATTATTTGTTATAAAATTTGTTCATTAAATGTCATATTTGTATTTTACCCGGTTCAACGATTCTCTCTCTCGAATCTCTCTCGAATTAGCCAAGCATAAGTAACTGGAAAAATAAATTAAAATAAAACCTTTCCCCGCCATTATTTTGAAGATTGATTATTATTCCAAGATGGTTCAAAGTGTTTAACTGTATTCATTTACTGGTCCGAATAACTAACTCATTAAAATTGAGATCTCTATTTATGTGAAAATATTAGTCGTAAAGCCAAACCGCAGTCTGTTCTAGCTTTCGTTGATCCAAAGAGTTCAGCTACACAAATAAGTAATGTAAATAAGTAACTCAGCCTACTCCACTTCGAAACCCATTAATTTTTATCTAGGTTGTTCAAATAAGTAAACCAGAAATGTCGAAGCGTCCGAATTTTCATCAGTTTTAATCTGAGCAAAGTGAAATAAATAGAGGTTTATTTGGAATACTCAAAACGGTTTGCCTGGTAACTTTGCCAAACGAAGTCTCATTTTGCAACTTCTATCTCTGTTTGCACTTGTGACTTGGATTGGATTTACTAGTTGTTGATTCTGGAAACATGTATTAAGAGTAATGAATTTAAATTAAAGCCAAAACATCAGTTTTGCTGAATACAGATAAAACATGGTTTTAAAAATTATTAATTGTGGAAACGTTTGTTGTAAATCTAACTATTTCTGCACACGTTTATTCAAATATTATTTGCGTGTCTGCTTCAACTTTTGAAGTCAGAGGAATCCAAAATTTACCAAATTGTTTCTTGCAAAATCCATATTTTTATATCCTAAACTTGGAATTCGTAATTTATCCCGTGAACTTCCTGAGATCCGAATGACCGGACACAACACAAATGATGATGACCGAATAAAGGAGTGGGAACTCCCCTTATTCTGTTAATGTGAAAGTGTACAGGGCAAATGAGAATGGTCAAATGAGAAAAAAAAGAACAATTGACAGTGACGTGGGACAAAGGAAGAAGCAAGTGAAGGGGACGAGGGCAAGTAATGACACCAAGGACAATGGAATCAAAAGAAGGAATAGACGGGAAGCCTTATGGGGTTTTGTGCGACCGTTTTTTATGCAACTTTTCTCCTGTAACTCCTCCCCTAGTCCGCCTCCTCGGAAAATGACGGCGAGACGCGCGAAATTCATAAATGTAAACAAGAAATTTAACTGAAACAAATTTACACTATAAATTCTTGGCTGGAAATTCATCTTGCTTCACTCGAAGTTGTAGTAATAATGATTTAAAGAACTTGGACATAATTGCAGCTTTCAATTTTAAACGAAGGATTAATTAAATTAGGTTATTTATGCTAAACATAACAAAATAGTCAACAAGGTTCCTCGGAGCGGCAGCGAATTCCCACCCTTCTCACACCCTCAAATTTCGGCACCTCCTCACAGTAAAGTGCGGATTGTTGAGATGGAGAGCCACTGCAGACCGACCCACAACTTTCTCACACTTTTAAGCTCGACCTCCTGTACCTCAGAGCTGATCTGTTTGGTCGAGGTTACCTCAGAGTGTTCGGGATTGGTTCTTTAAAAATTTTGCGTGTGCTTATGGACCTTTCCCGTCAATTCCTCCTTTTTATCCCCATGGTCGTTGGTATGACACTGACGGACGGACTTGACTGGCTCCTCTTGACTATCCAGATGATGATGGTCCGGATGAGCAGAAAGAGCACAAATAGAAGATGGTGACGAGTTTGGGCAGATCTCCGTGTCTATGCACAGACCTGAAAAGAGCGTTTATTGTTATTACTGTTAAGAAATTCTCGTTTTCCCGCTTCCCTCCCTCTGGCGGGCGGCGAAACCCTAGTATTTCTCATTCCAAAATTAAAACAAAAGTGTATCAATCTATAATTTTTTTATTCCGTTTTACTCCACTTCAAAAATTAATTTTTTTCGCATCAGCTGACTCATTAATCGGTAAGCGAGTTTGGATAACCTTGCTTTTCATAACTTTTGCTTAATTTGTGCATAATTCCAAAACTGCTGACATGTGGTTCTGTGACATTAAAAAAGCTGGCTAAAAAGGAGAATCACAAGAGTGAAGCACGTTATAAATTCTTTTTCCGCTTCATTCTAATTACTTTAATAAAAATTAAACTAAATCAATTGCGTTTCACTAAATAAATTTAAAAAATCACGTATAATTACTTTAGTATAATTATTTATAATTATTTTTATTTTGCGCTCATTTTCCCTGATAATTAAAACATAATGAAGTGTCTACTCCGGACACATACCGTGTAAGAAATTGTAATTTGAAAATGAATGAAGGGGGCGGGATGAGGGAGAAGGTACTCATCCTCGCTTCGAAGGTACTCATCCACCTAATCTCGCTCAACCTAACCTAACCTAACCTCGCCTCCTTACCATCCCCTTTTACTCCACCTGAGAGCTGGAGTAAAGGCAAAACCAAAATCAACACGGTATGCGTTCCAACGTAGTTTAAGTTCTTGCTTTAACGGAGTTGGGCATGGTCTAAGAATGAAGTGTCTACGCGTTTTATAATATCTGACCTGATGACTGGCTGCTCTGGTGTGACACCATTCCGTGATTTATGGTCAAGTGGAGTAGCAATGATGACTAACGTCAAACGCTAGTGCAGGTAGGGGTTTTAATCCAAATGGTCAAAAACAAAAGTTTGAGCTTTAATGTTTCTAATATTAACTCAAATTAATATAGTAAGGAACGAGCGCTCTGCGCTCGTTGGGGCTTCGCCCCAAACCCGGTGGCTTTCGTTTTCCCTTTAATACAACATTTGAGTTCCTACAGCATTTGTTTTAATTAATCTTTGTTCAAATCTATGTTGCCTAAACATAAACATAACCTATATAATTCATGTGCCTATGGAGTGGTCATATTTATTTGCATCGTTGCGGAGGGGCTGCCAGTCGTGAACTGACCCCTCCATCGCACCCAATTCTTTTTTTGGTAATAGGAGAAATTTTAAACAACCCCGGTGACTGCGGTTTGATTACCCGGGATCCGTTCTGGGGGTTCATGTCATAGTTAGTTTTCCCATGGATATCAAATACCATGGGCCCGGCGTGCATGTTTTCAGGCTCCATCTCGCCTAAGAACCAGCTATCTTCTCTGTCAGAAATGAACTCCTCATTGAGCTGACCGCCAGTACAGGCTTCCTGAAAGTCTCTCGGAAGCGTCTCAACGTTTGTCGGTGGAAAAGTTGGAGAACCGGAAATTTGCAGCACCTTGTAAACACAGTTAACTGTGAAGTACTTGTTTTCGTTAAGCAAAACCTTTGCTTGCTTGCTTGCTTGTGTTCAAGATTTTCACTTTCACGTTTGATTTCCTTCTCCCCCTTAAGAGCGCAACATAGAGCTGGCCATGTGAAAATACTGGCTGGGGAAGATATATGCCCAAGTTATCTCCACTTTGTCCTCGTGACATATTTAAGGTCATTACAAATGCCAGGACGATTGGGAATTGTCGCCTTCGGAATTGTACAGGCATATCAGTGTCGCTTGAAAGAAGATAGATCCTCGGTATCAAAACTTCTTCCCCGTTATGTTTCCCTTCAAAATTTTTAGCTAGAATTTGGTACTATTGTGACTTCGTCCCATACAACATTGGATGAATTTTTTAGTGAAGGCCTTATTTTCCAAGTAGGTGTTTCGTTTGTATTAATCCCAAAACCAAATTTGGAATGATACGTTGAGTCATTGTTCGGTAAGTTCGCCGCCAAGCTAGTTGATGTTACACAACACGAATTTTGAAATGCGGACCCGAGTGCAGCCCCTGGAATAGGTCATTTGGAAAGTGGACTTAGAATTTTTCGGGGGAGTCTGACGTCACGGCGAGTTTGAGAAAAATTGCGGGAATTTTCTTAATGATTATTTTATCCTTTTAACACTTGCACTTTCTGTTCCATTTTATCCTCAAATTTTAAATTAGGATTTTCTAAAGAGAATTAAATAGTTATCGGCAATCCCGCTTCCCGAATAAGTTTTAAGACGTTGTATCGTGTGCATTTGGCTTTGAGACTGCAGGAAAGCTTGAAAAATGAACATCCCTTCGCCCCGTACCATTCGTCGCCATTTGCAAGACCACCACATGGATTCAGCTCTTCTGACATAAGTCAGGGTTCCGAAGCTTCCATTTCCATTACATCTGCAGCCTATAATTACTACTGAAGTGATTAGGGCTCATGCCTGATTGACCTGATTGAGATGCCAAACTTTTGCTGGGTCCATTTGCATTGTTCTCTTCGAATTTGGAATTTCTCTCAAAATTCAACCGTTACCTCCAGAGGTCAGAGAAATTTGCACTACTGATACAGTTGAGAGCACTGGAAAGGAGTGAGGCGGGAAGACTTTCACCGCCGCCTTAGATAAAGTTCAGCTCGGATGTCAAAGTAGTCCATTTAATCCTTTTTCAGCAAGACCGAGCGGGCATTTACACACCTCGTTTGAGTTAATCCGACAAAGTTCACTTTATCAATTGTGCAAATTTCTGTGACCTCTGGAGGTCAAGGTAGAATTTCGAATTTGAATTAAATTATCCAACTGGTCCCAGCTAAAATGTCGTAGCTCAATCGGGTCAATCGGGCATGAGCACTAATTACTGCCGCAGTAATTATTTGCCTTAGCCGTAATGGCAATGGACGCTTCGGAAGCCTTGCCAATCAGAATCGTCCACCCCCTTCCAATCTCTTTTAACACAGAGGACACGGCAGAGCAAAGATTAGTGATTGAAGTTTCAAGGAAACGATACCAAAAATGAGCATGCAGTCATTATACTCTTCGGAATTTGTGGAACGCATGCTAAGAAATTAAGGAGCTGAATTCACTTCCCAAAACAAAAGTGAACTTTAAGAAGGTCCAACAGTTTATTCTTTCCAAGGCCAAGATTTTAAAATCTTGTTCTAAATCTAATCCGTTCAATTAATTAAAAAAAATTCGGCGTGACGTCACAATTTAATTTAAAATTACTTGGCAACCACACCATTTTTGGTGACCGAACCTATAAAACTATTCTACAACATTGACCCGAGTGTTTTTTACAAATCAAAGTTTGTTTACATTTTTTAATTTCACTTTTTTTAATTTGAATTTTTACAATTTTTTGAATCACCATGTCCATTCCTACAGACCGATGAACTAACAATACCCCTATTTCATTTGTATACGTACTAATGGATGGATGGATGGATGGATTTTTTAATTTGAATTTTTACAACTTTAAATCGCCATGCCAATTCCGACATACGGACGCACGAACTAACAACAACGGACCCGAGTGTTTTATTACAAATCAAAGTTTGTTTACATTTTTCAATTTGACTTTTTTTAATTTGAATTTTTACAATTGTAAATCACCATGCCAATTCCGACACACGCACGAACTAACAACACCCCTATTTCATTAGTATATTAATCGATTATACCCTAGTTAATTGTATTTGTATAGAAAGCCTATGCTACGCCTATTTATGATTACTGTATAGACATATGGGCGATTCAGTCAGCTTTAGAGCTCTCAAAATTCAGGACTCTATTAATCGCCTCATTTTCAATGCTCACTGCTTCTCACTCTTTCGTAAACTTCGACGAAAAGCTCGTAAAGGTCCAGTCCAAAAAAGGAACTCTGCATTGATCGTCATAAACTTTCAGTGAACACTTTTCTTGAAAATATGAGACTCCTTACTGTGGCTGAGCGTGCTAATTGGACTCGGGCTAAGAATGTTCTAAAATTTCTGAGATCGGATGTCCATTGTCTATCTTCCTTTTATAAAGCGACAGAAAGGTCAAAGGAGCTGAGGGCTCTCCCCCTACTCTCCCAAGATCGTCAGAATAGTGAAGTGCTTGCCAATTCTGTTAAGTGGCAGTCAATTAAGTTATGGAATTCCCTGCCCATAAGATTGGGAAATAAAATGAGTGCGTATCAATTTAAGGATTCGGTTTACGACACTCTTGTTAATTCTCGGAAATGTATGTTTGTAAAGTTATAACTAATTAAAATATTTTACTTCTAACTAGTAGTGAGTAGAATGTCGGACAATTGGGAGACCAGTATGTACCCTCTGGGTATCACTGAAATTGAAGAGACATTTAAATAAATCTGATTTGCAATTGAAATTGAAATTGAATGCTTTATTTTAATGTTTCATCCATTTAAAAATTACAACTGTCAGAAATGGCACATAAATCACTCAGATTCATTTCTGGTACTCTAAAGGACAGAAATGTGACAGAAATGCAAGGACGAGGTTCACAATCCTATATCATAAACGGCAGAAAAGTTTCCAATAACACACTCTTTTTAGGTCTGTGACTGTGAACAGTCAGGATTGTCGATCAACCGCTAAGGTTCGATACAGAGGTTGATCGAGTGTTCCTGCAGCTCAGCAAAAACTTTTTGTCGTATACTCACTACGCAATCACCCGTATTGAAGGGGAAGTAATGTGGTGAGTGTGGGTAAAGTTCTTGAAACACTTTAACGTTTAGTCAACCGAGAAACATGATTCATTTTCTAACCAAATCGGGGTCAATCCTTTATCACTTACTGAAGCAAGAAAAATCGGAATGTTCGACCCACCCCAGTCGATCAACATCAACCCATTACATACAGGAGTTTAGATTAGGATCAACCGACCCTTTCCGCCCTGTGCTAAAACTCCATGCGTCTCAACCTCAAACTCAAACCTCAAACCAACCTCAACTCAAACCTCCTTAAATCATCCTTTGAAAAATGAGTTTTGTGTTTCCCCTTTTCTCATTCCAACAGAAAAGGGTGTGCACCGCTCAACGTCAGTTCCATATTAATTTTAGACAAAACTCAAACCTAAAATAAGCATATTAGCAACTAAAAAGTATTGATTAATCACCGCCATTATCACTTTTAACTTAATCAGTTTACAAAATGAAGTGAAACATTAAATATTAATTCAAAATGGATGCAATTAAAAATACCCGCACAAGACTCTCCTGATTTGTAAAATTTGGAGCTTGGTTCTCCGCTGGGTTGATGATGGTGATGATGAAAAAGGATGGTGAAAAAGGATGCCACAAAACCTATGCTATTTTTTCTTCTTCCACCACCCCTC
The DNA here is from genome assembly GCA_034699565.1 of Anurida granulata. NCBI lineage: Eukaryota > Metazoa > Arthropoda > Collembola > Poduromorpha > Neanuridae > Anurida > Anurida granulata. The sequence goes on from JAQIYD010000036.1 coordinate 12,713, forward strand.
GAAGTTTTTTGGTTCACCCTCAAAATGAAGCTCAGCTGATTGTGATGATGGTGGTAAAGAAAAAAAACGACGAAACCTATGCATTTTTTCTCCTTCCTCCACCCGTATTTCAACCATCGAAGTGCTTTGGTGCAAACTCAACATCGTCACACAAACTTTAAACTTAATTATTTATCTTTTTTCACTTTCATTTGTTACAATTTGCACTCACACACAAAACAAAAGTTAATTTGGTTTGTTAATTAATTTAGTTTTTTCTCACATCTATAAACTTGGTACGTTTAGGTTAGTTTGGAGTGAAGAATGCAGAGAAACAATTGGTAAGTGTCTGTAGCTGTATTACAAACTCTTAACTTTATTTACTAACCTAACTCTAACTAATGTCTCTTCACCTTTGTAGTAAATTGTTCGTGGGCGGTCTAAGCTGGATTACTACAGACACTTCTCTCCGGCAGTATTTTACTAACTTTGGACAAATTTCGGATTGTACAGTTATGAAGGATGATACGGGAAAGTCACGTGGATTTGGATTTCTAACTTTGACTAACCAAGGTGCGGCGGAGACCATTTTGCATTATTCGGGACATCGAATTGACGGGAGGAAGGTATATTAACCTAACCTAACTTATAACCTAAACAGACAAAATGTGAACCTAAATAGTAATAAGTGTAAACCATTTCACAGGTCGATGTGAAGCAAAGTGACCCATTTGCATGTCCCAAGACGAAGATGGGAACGAATTCGGCAAGGATTTTTCTTGGTGGGCTTCCTTCGGACGTCACGGAGACTGAAATGAGGGCATTTTTTGAACGTTATGGAACTGTGGCTGACGCTGTCATTATTGTTAAAGATGACAAAAGGCAGAAGGGTAACTACGCTTTGTTCGGTTAGTGTATATACATATCTGCCCCTAATCTAAATTACCTTTTGATTTTTGTTTAAAGGATTCGGGTTCGTGACATTCAAAAGTGAGGATCCTGTGAAGCGTTTGGTTGCTCAGCATTACGTGCAAATTAATGGAAAACAGGTAAAAATCTAACCTAATTTGTTTGAATGCATACCCAACTAATTTTTTATTTACAACTACAGGTTGAGATAAAATTAGCAGAACCACGTGTAAGTGATAAAGCGCTACTTCAACCGTTTTACAAAGAATCCGAGCCGACGACATGTGCCTCAAACAATAACCTCATGCTGTTTTCTGATGACGAGTCTGACTCTGACGATTCTGCAGTGACCGTCATTGTAAAGTAGTAGGCTAAGCTACTTATTGGTTTCTGTGTAGATTTAAAATAAATTTTACACTCCACCAGAATGGATTTGTGTTTGACATCTCTCAATCTTATTCACCAACCCACCAACCAAACAAATCATGCAATCTACCCCCAATAGTTGTGATTAGGGAACCTAACCTGACCAATTTTAAATTAGTCGTTAACTGGTTAGAGTTAATAAGTTTAAAAATGATGAATTTATTCGTTGTAAACTTTATTAGCTCATTCAATTTTTAGCCATCGAGGGGTGGCTATGGTTCATTCCTAACCTAATTCTTTAGTAGTCTTATGGTGTTTTAAGGTTAAACGGGGGAGTTCTTTTAATCTTAAAGTTAACGTGGCCATCTACTAACAAATCTACTACTAAATCAAGGAAAGTCGGTATGTTCGCATACATTACATCTACTACATTAAGAGCAGGTGTTTTTTGCTTTGTCCTATCCCTCGCATTCCCCCAGCAAAAATCCGGATGATGACGCGGGTGGTCCGGAAGGAGCGAATGGTCTGGGAAGGAGCGAATGGTCGGGAAGGAACGGGTTTTAAAAATTAAATATGAACAGATAGGTACCCTAATCAAATGGATTGACTAATTAAATCGTAATTGAACGACATTTAAATTAGTTTGAATTAGCAAGGGAACTTCAATTAGGCGTTTCTGATGAGTTCACAAGGGAACCTCTGTTGGTGTTTCCGATTTGAATTAGCAAGGGAACTTCAAGAGTTGTTTGTGATGAGTTGACAAGGGTACTTCTGAGGGTCGCGGAAAGAGCGGGTGGTGGCGAAGGAGCGTGTGATGCGGGTGGTCGGGGAAGGAGCGGGAGGTCGGGAAAGCTGCGGGATGTGGGGGAAGAAGCGGGTGGTCGGGGCTAAAAGTGGCTGACCCTAGCCTCGATGTACAGATTGGGTACGGGCAGGGCCTTGGGGGCAGATCCCAAGTGCGCTCAACCATGAATTAATATACTAACTAGCCTTCCAGCTCGATTCGCGAGCTGGGGCTACATTTTATTGTTACTAAGCACGTCGTGCCCTGCGGGCTAGCCCCAGCGAGCGAAGGGAGCTGTATTGCTAGTTTGTATTTAAGCTAAGGATAGAAACGTGTCTATGAAAACTAAATTAAATGACAAGAATTCATTCCATTATCAAGCTCGCGTTCTCCGTCTCCATTTCTGGTCAACCCTCTGTAGTGTTTGAGTTGTTGACCGCTTTGGCTGGGACTTCTAGGGTATCCGCTGGGAATTCCTTTTCTGTAAACAAATGACATTCTTTCAGTAAAAGTAGCTCAATTGCAAAATTAAAAGTTGTGTTGATACGATAACTTTGGAATTTTCAACAGCTGCTTTCATCGTCCCCTACTTTGGATCTACGATCAAACCGAGGATGGAATCGCCGTTGAATCACTGTCAAATTCCAATCGGCTTTTCTTTCATTTAATTAAAACAGATTACCTTTGAAAATTCGCAGTCTCACTGATTAGAGTGGAATTACTCACCCTTTTTTGGTGTGGCCAACTTAACCTGTCTTCTGATAGATAGTAGGATTTTTGGCAAATGACTGTCGACGGATATCCACTATTTTTTCTTCATCCCGGTAGGGTAAGCAGTTGAATCACCACATATGTTGCAAAAAAAGATCGTCTGAAAGAGTGTAAAGTACAAAATTAATTATCCAAGTAAAAATCTTCCTCAATTAGATTTTAACTACAATGGATGGATGCATCGCATCACATGATCGACAGTGGATTCATCCAGTGCGTCGACTAGGGAATTTTCTGCCCGGAACTCGAAGCCCACAGTTTGCGCGCGCGTACATCGCACTAAAAAGAGAAAGGATTCCTAACCTAACCTAACCTAAAGTACGACCATCTTAAATTAAAATGTTAACAGAGAATACGTACATGATTTGTTAACTGCCTGATTCTCGATAAGCTCTTTGCACCACACACAATGACGAGCAAATCGTCCCTCGACCACAGATGCTAGTAGCCGAAGCGCCGCACATCCCGCATCCGCTTCTGGTAAATTTTTTTTGAACCGCACCGTATACGCACCGCTTCGACCACCCCATCGCACCGCATCTGATAACCAAAAAACGAGGCCGCACCGCATACGCACCGCTTCGACCACCCCATCGCACCACATCCGCACCGCCTCTGATAACAAAAAAAATCCACCGCTCCGCTCACGCTTCCGCATCCGCTTCACGCATCCGCATCGCGCGAAATTCAACAGTACTGCGCTGACAAGAAAGAAGTTTGAATTTATTTAAATTAATAACTTTTTACTTTCATATACAAAATGTGCGTCCTCTGTCCTGCCTCCTGCGTCTTCATCGAGTGGTTTAAAATGTTTGTTGTTAAACTAAACACAGTTACTCCATACTCCATGGTTCACCACCGTTTACCATGGAGTTTAGCGAACAACAAACTAGTTTGTTGTTCACTAATTATTTGAATCGAATACATTGAAATACTTCGAGTAGATGGAATGCAAGCAAACTCTTGTTAGGAGGCCTAACTCCGTATGAGATTTATGAACTCCTACACAGCATCAGCAAATCCAGGTCTGTCGAT
>JAQIYD010000037.1:0-16526 GCA_034699565.1 Anurida granulata
TCCAATAAAGGGCTTTTCAGTCCCCTTCTTGGCTAAACCATCGACGTGTTCATTTCCGGAATACCAAAATAGCCCAAATACCCCAATAGAGGTAGTTAGTTCTCAGCCATTTGTCGAGTTTGTTTATTCGTAATATTTTCCTAGAATGCGGGCAAGAATATTTCGAAAAAATATTCGTCCACAATTAACCTCAAAACGGAAAATTGTGGACACCCTATTCTAATGCATGGCATTACATGAGCTTAATTGTGGACTGAGACTGAGTTTGTAATTTATGTTTCAAATTTCAAAAAAGCAAATCAACCCAAACGATTTTATGATAGGAATTCATATTTTACATAAACAAAAAAAACAAAAAACGAGGACTGTTTCAACCACCCAGTCAAGGTGAACAATCATAACAAAAGCAATTGAAGTAGTGTCACATAAAATCGAAACCGGCCGAAAACTGAAAACCGAAATGGCGTGAACGACTTCAAGGAGCGTGTAAACGCACAATGAGATATAATTTCCAAAACTAGAACGGATTGGCCAAACCGATTGAACTGCAGTGCCTGGGACACACGTGCCACACCTGACCATTAACACTAAATATAGAATTTTGAAAACAGTGGAACTGATTTGGTCTTCGAGAATTTCCAGTTTTTCTTAAATGCATTCACCCATTTATAAAATTTTTGTGAACTGCTTGGAAATGCATACGTTTTACCTAAGTTTTTATTGACACTGAACATACTGTTGATCAGTATCGCCAATTCATTTGAAAAATTCATCACGGTGACACGAATGATCCCTCCCCGATTGTGGCGCCAATGCTTAGAAACGAATATAAAATATTCCACGGGGAAATTAGTTAGAGTTGACAATATTGTATATAAAATGCAAGTTTTAAAACTCGAAGGCTTATGTAAGGAAGTTCTCATACAAAATGGAGGGTGCATTATGGTAAAAAGTAATACAGTGCCCTGACATTTAGATAAAAACTTAGGAAACAAATTCCGGAACATCGACTGACAATTTCTTGAGATTTTTCTCACATGTTAAAAAAAAAGTTTGTAGCTGTAAATTTCTTTCGAATATCGGCTAATAAGAAGCGATTTCCAGCTAAAAATTGCTCCTGTTAACCGAAAACTAGTTTCTTTAAGCTGGTCTGCGAGCTAGCGCGGAACATAACTTTGTTGCCTTTCTCCCAAACAAAGATCAAGGCGCGGAATGCCCGCAATATAAAACGACTACTTTATCAAATTTCCCTTTTCTCTTCTTTTATTGTTCTTTTTTGTATAAAAAACGGAGACTTTGACAGGGTAAATCGAAAAAACCATTAAGTAGCTGACGCTACTAAATAATAGCAAAAACGGTAAAATGAACGAAATTAAATGAAATAAACTACGTTTGGGAATTCTGCCCCACTATCGGAGTGGACTGAGACTATGGGGTTGTTCTGGTTGCTCTCCTCGACATTGTTTTCCTTCCAATTTTTAGTTGAATGCAGTGACGATGATTACGACACAGATCATAATGGTAATGAAGAGTACAATGCAGCCTATGTATGCGGAATTTTCACCACTGGATTCATGCTCGCTCTTTGTCTTAACAGGCCTATTTCTCACCATCATCTAAAATCAACAACGGTAGTATAAAGATTGTTTTAGGTTAGGTAGATATATATATATATGATATATGATATATGATATATCCATGACTTGTGTACTATACTTACGGAAATAAGAGCTACTGATATGCATTGAGATTTCTCAAGGGTTGTGATTGGTTCACTAAAGCGCTCCTGAAACACAATGGAGCAATGAAAGGGTTGTATTCCTGTTCTGGGCGGGATATGGATTTTAGCCAAAAGTTCGTTTCCTTGGCTGCGGGAAATCTACAAAAAAATCATGAGAGGCGTTTAAACTGTAAAGCAACTACCACCATTTGCAGATTGACACTTTGGCAGTTTCCTCTTTTTTTACATGGGAAATTACTATCATAATGTTTTGAATCTTACAGTTTTGGAATTTGGAATTTTAAATTTTACAAAAATACCAAAATATCTTCATCTCCAATCATGTTCAGTGAGTAGTGTTTACTCGACCGAGTAACCAACAGCGTCATCTTTTTGGATCCCTCCATTTTCAATACACCCAAAAGGATATCCCTCGAGTTTCGGATATGAAATTCCTGCAAATTCTGCAGGCGCAAGTTAGCACTTATTTCAAATCCAATTCAATAAGGTATAACTTTTGCCTTTATATTTGTGAATAAGGTACATTTTTTAAACTTACGGGGAATGGGTTATCAGTTCTAGTTGCATTTACAATTTGAATCAAATTTGTTCCATCTAAGCCCATTAGCGTGGCTGAAGTTCGTCTAACTTCTCCTCGAAGAAGAAGCTCATCAGTCAGGGCCGCCCGAATTGAAAATTCAAATTGTCCTTGGGAATCGTTCAAAAATTAAATTAAATTTCAAACAACCTTTACATATTTTCATCAAAAGCTAAATCTTTTTACAACTCAATAAAAGTCAATGATAAATTGTCAGATTCTCTCACCGTATTCTTTGGTTCGATTTTTGGTGACCTTAATGGCTCCTTGAACGTCGAGAAAACTGGATTGGAGTTCATTGTCAGGGTCATTCAGAGTAACCAGTCCAGGCCCGAGTTCCCTGTTAGTTCCTCCTATGCTAACTTCTTGTAGTGACACTTCATCGTAACTTGGTGGTAAATCCATGACACGTCGTTAGTGACAATTTATGTCGTCAGTTTGAAACAGTTTAATTTAATTTTAATTTAATGATGAAAAGGAAGAAATTAAGAATTAAACTCAGCTGATGTGAATGAGGACGCTCCAATTAACTCCAATGCTGCGGTTTCATTTCTGTGACTTTTTATTCTGAAGAGTTTACTAAAATAGTATACACAACAGTTATAGCAACAAAAAATGTTCTAATACACTTTCACTGATGCGTTGAAAGAAAGAAAACCTTCAGCTTTCTCAAACTAGTGAGTTGGACTTTAGCATCTTTATCACTTTGTTAAATATCTTCCCTCAATAGATAAAAAGTGTCCTCTGAAAATACCACCCGCAGATGACTGAGTTTATTAGCTTTTGTCATTATTGATGACGGCATCGAATATTAAACACCCTTCAGGAGTAGTGCGTGTACGAGATAAAATATAGTTTTCAATCTTTTGATTAACAAATTCTTTAATAATTGTAACAGTTCAGTTGAACTTGAAGTTTTTGATGCACATAATGAGTAATGTCGATTTTAGTACGTGGCATTTAACATTAATTTCCGTATAATGAGTAGGTGAATTAATAATTACAAACAAGAAATCTTTTTAATAAAAAAAATCGCGGGGGGAAGGAAAGTTGGTTGAAACGTGGGACTACATTTTTGATGGTGGAACTCTGGGAGTTCCAAGTCCAAAAAGTACGATTTTCAACTTTTTCAAGAGTTCCAAGTCCAAAAAGTACGATTTTCAACTTTTTCAAGTTGGAACGAAATACATTAAGAACCTAGAAAGCTTTGAAGTTTTGATTGTATGAGATAAGCGATTGGATTAAAGGCTCCAATAGTGTCATCGGAGGTAATTGTGCTTGTTTTAGAATTTTTTGTTTGTACCTTTGTATCAGGGTTAACATTTTTGAATCATACCAAGAGAGCAGATATTTAAAACTAGTTCTCGGAGGGCGAAATTGGTAATTTTCAAGTTGAGTTGGTTTACTAAACTCTTTGGGACTTCCGTCCATGGAGCCATGCAAATATTTCACAATTACAATTTCAATTTTGTGGATTCACTACTCCAGGTTGTATGTTAAATCAATTTTAAAGCTTAAATAAAAAGGTGTAGATTGGTAATGTGAACAGTTTAGGGCAGGCAGAGATTGTCTCAGTGTTTCGCCAAAATTTTATTATTTCCAGTTTTTGAATGCCGTCTTGTGAGCAATTTCTAAGGAGATTTTCCAAAACAGAATATAGTATAATTTATTTTCGTTCACGCAAATCAAGAATTTGGGAGATCCCTTTGGCAGTAAATGTTTGGGAACTAGTGTGGATGGGAACACATTTTTTTGGAAAATAACATCCATGCGGAGCGATGTTCAAGGAAATAATATTTTTGGGATGTTATGAATAAAGATATAAATGAGTTAGTTGCTAAAATGGCGATTCTTAAATGGATTATTGAATTTAAAGTTAAAAATTAAAAGTCGGAAATTAAATGTCGATTTTTTTTTTTGCAAATTTACAAATTTCTCTTCCCACCAGGCAGTGTTCCCAGAATGGCTACTTCGTTTCCTTGGTTGAATGGAAAGGAATATCATGGGAAGTAATTGTTTGGGAAGTAATGACGCCCTTTATAATTCCAACCCATCACCGTGTCTCCAAAACTGGAAATTATTTTGGTTTTGGTAAAAATCCGTGGCTCATCAAAAATGATCAGATGCCCAAATAGACACCTGTAGGTTTATATTTCTATTATCACCTATTTCTTGCGAATTTGTGCTGAAATTGAAGTAATTTCACCGATTGCCGTGCCTAACATGCATCAACAGTTTTTCTGCACAAGAACAAATACATTTCATCGAGTCTACACAGATTTCCCCGCTACGATAAAACCGAAACGTTCAGCTAGCCTCATTTCATAAGCCCTGATTTCCATTATATGCCCCATTAGTAGAATCTCACTCCGGTAGTTTCTAAGTAAGACTTACCCTTATTCTACCCTGTTCCAATGAAAAAAGCGGATATAATTTGAATTACCCGCGTTTCAAACTCACACTCAAAGTCACTCATTGAGATTTTCCACCGCGCTTGAACTTTTCAAAAGCAAAACAAAATTAGACTTCAAGAAGGTTTAAGAAACTGATTCCATTTTCGCCAAGTCTTTAGGTTAGCACTGCGAGGGCGACTTATTCAATGTTATAAAAATTCAGTTACATTGTCACGACTGCCTGCCATCTATATTAAAAAAAATTGTGATTTATTGATTTGTTCATAACTAGAATTTTAAAAAGAAAATCTCCATTAAGAACAAAACTTCAATAATATTTATAATGATTCCTATTTGGGGATGACGTAAGAACTTTTCGCTCCTCTGTTTGGCCTATTGACACAAGAGAGGTACTTTGGGTACCCGACAATTGATGAACATCGTTGGCCACTTGCGCAGTCTCTGTTTGACGAACAGAAACAGTTGTCCAAAAGTGCACAGTGTGTGATGCCTGGAGCAACGTTCGTAGCAGTGCCCACCCCTTTGAGCCGCCTCCCGAAATCATTCATGAATACTCCATTTGGGTCGTGAAAGTTCATGCGCTCTAGAAATGCGGCTCTGGCAGTTGGGTTTAAATTTCGTTCCAGGATTCTTTTTGAATGATACGCAGGGCCGTCTTGCCCCAGTGTGCTCGTCCTCCATGCTCATAAATCTAAGCACAAAAATTAATTTGTTCTAAAAATACTCTTAAATAGAATTCCAAAAGCGGGCTTTTAATTTTTGTGGGTTTGACTTCGTTTTACGAAAAAACAAAAATTTAAATGCTGCGCTTACAATTGATTGAGGAATGGTTTGGAAGGCCGCTAGTCCCGAAGATGTATCTTCAGTTGCATTTGCCCTATGTTGCATGAAGAATTCAAAATGGCACGTATCTCGGCCATAGGCTCCGGACATGTAGATTTGGCTCGCAGCAGTGAATCGGAGGTCAATCCCCTGTAACAAAAACGCCGCCGGATATTTCGAGAGAATGTCTTTCAAAGTGACCGCCAGTTTTGGAACATCTTGAATGGCGAGTCCAATCTCATTGTCTGATTCTCTAAGATTGAATGGGTCATGGAGCCAGGAACATTGCAAATCTCCTTGGTCGTAACAAATTGGTGCGAACATTGCGTTGTAGTACCCAACTGCCGGCATTTTCACGGTCACACCATTCTCGGTATAAATGGGCACAAAATCCCGCACATTTGTTAGTAGGGTTGCTTTTAAACTGTTTTCAAGTTTATTGAGCCCCTCAAAACTGTCAGCTGCTTGCAAGCGTTCCAAAAGGGGGACAATCCGTGAGTTGAATGAAGCGTGGGTTGGTGGGACGTGATCATTGGTCCAGGCTTCTCCGGGAGTCTCAACTGGTACAATTGTCCAATTGGAAATGACAACTTCATTGGACGAAGGGAACCAATAGAGGGTGATTGTGTCCGTGGTTTTGACAATGTCGATAAAAGTTCCGTTGAAGAGGATTTGATCGCTCACTACGTAGTTGTGGGCCTGGACTTTGTAGAGGGTTGTCGTCCTTAGGGTCACTGACACGACGATCCCCAACAGTCCCAAATGAACTCGAAATGCAAGTAGGTCAGTTTCTGAAGTGATTTCAACAATTTCCCCGCTGCCGTCCACAATTGTGAGTCTAATCACTTGTTCCGATATTGAAGCATTGTACTTTGTGGATGAGCCATGGGCTCCCGTACCAACGGCTCCCGCTATTGTAATATTTCCAAACTGAGGGATGGTTTTGAGGCCTCTGCCGTTTCTTTTGAGAAATTCAGTCAATTCGAATAAATGGACGCCGGCGCCAGCGGTGACACTCCCGTCAGGGTTCATTTGCATTTCTTTAAACCCTTGCATATCCACTGGGATGCCGGCGGTACAAATAATGTCCGTAAATGTGAAACGAGTTCCAAATGCTTTGACTGTTGTTCCAGATATAATTGCTCCTCTGACAATGGAAACCACTTCTGAAATTGATGTTGGGGTTTGGATTGGCGTCGAGGGTAGGCAGGTGGGACCTTTTTCGAATCCGCGGTGCCTCAACTGTCCGTTCCTAGGATGAGTTAGTCAAAAATTCTAAATTGTGCGACAATTTTATTTGCGGCAATTAAATTTACTTACGACGGAAATGGATTTCCCTGAACATTCGGTTCTGGTTGAGCACTCGCCACAAGATTCCAATTAAAAAGGAAAATAAGCAAGGGTGTCCAAGAGAAATGCATCTTTCCCAAATGATGGAAAAAGGGGTAACGATCATACGTCCTTGGTTGTGGTAAAAAAAAGTTTTGAAATGAAATAATGAAATAAAAAAAATTGTGACATTTGAATTAATGTGGAGACTTGCTTTTTGGTACTAAGAAGTGGAATTATTTCCTCTGGTGTCTGCGCTTTAAAGTCGGATATCAGTCGAACAAAATGAAATTCAAAAGTACAATCTGGATTATTCCATCTATGAGAATTTTCAAAAACGTTGTGTATACTGTGAGTTGATTCCTTCTGGGTTTTGTTGACCAATTCCTCGAGTCAATAATTCCCCCTTCTCTCCTTCCACTTCTCCCGTAAAAGGCAAGAAAAAGACTAAAATTTATTTCCATCGAATTTCTTCACTTCCATTCGTAAAGTACATTATTATTCAGTTATCCTAATGGTATCCTATCCAGAATTATATTTAGCCTACCTGACGGGTCTTCTCCAATACCTACTTTTTTTGTGACAAAAGACTTCCAATTTGAATTCTAACTTATAATTTATGAATAATTTGAAACTATACAAATTTAATCTTACCGTACGGCCTTTTTATACTCAGCCTCATCTGAAATAAATATGACGCAAAAATACAAGGACATGGGCTTGTATGAAAAATGCAAGGAACCGAATGCGTGATAAAAAACAACGCGGGTGGGATTGGGGAATGAAAGTACGAAAGACGACAGTGAAATTGGCATAACCTGCAATAAGTCAAACCCTTGAATTCCGCAAAAGCCAGTCTCGTCAGCATTATTTTGAACTTGAGCAGATCCTTGGGTTTAACAAATTGGTTTTTGTCGAAGTTGAAATTGTTCAAATTTTATTAGCGGAGTTGAAATTGTTCAAATGATTTTGGTGCTGCATTTTTACTCACCGATAAAAGTTTGAAATGGCAAATATTGTAATCATTATTAAACTATAGCTATTTTGAAATGAAACAAAATTTCAGAATGAGGCTGAAGGGCATAAAATTCAATCAATTCAATTTACGTCGGTTTTATTTACGCGTCTTTTAATTTCAATAAAATGAAGTTATGATTAATGCTCAATGAACACTTACCAGCCGCCAGTCAAGAATTCTAACTGTTCATTGACTGCATGGCTTAAAAGCCGTCAGGTGAAACTTTTAAGCTAAAAGTTAGTGGAAAATTAATATGATTAGACTGCTAACATGTCAACAACAACATGTCACTAAAACAATGTCATTATTTGATTGTTTGGCTCAATTCTTGGTATTCTTCAATAGGTTAGGTTATGTTATTTTACCAAACTTAACCTAACCTGAAATTTTAGTGTAACTTCCAACAATTCGTCCGTGGTTAATTGATTAAAGAAGCTTGTAGACTAATGTTTTCCATCTGTGAAGTTCCGAGGGACTGACTCTAGCGAAATGAATAAATATAAAATCCCAATTCAAATCTGAATTCCCACCGGTGGCGGTGGTGGAGCGAGATAATAACAACCGTTGAGGAAAACGGTGTTGGTGGCGGGGGTCTCTCTTCACCCCAAACGTAATGCCAATTAGTTCAAAATGTGATTTCTGGATGGTGATTAGTGGGGGTAAATTGCCTAATTACGAAAATATGACAGCACAAAACAACGCTGCGAGCGAGCAAGCACAACCAAACAAGCCTGTGTCTAGGCACGGAATGGTGTGTTCTTTCGGAGCCTAGGCACGGGCTTGTTTGGTTTAAATAATAATGCTACACTCTATTTTGATTCATTTTATAGCAGACCGCAAAATGATCACCATGAAGAGAATAATTGTGATGTTCGGTGTTCCATTCGTTTGGTGTTCGGAATGATGGCCGATGTAAAAAAAAACCAGCGGTAAGCATAGAAGGGAACACTGGTGTTTGAATAAAATGGGCATGTAATAACTACACTTTCTATTTTAATTTGAAAATGAGCCAACAAAATTATGCATTGAAATTGGCTTGTCATTAAGTCTTATCTACGTGCTATGAAGTGCCGTAGGTAAAGTGAATAATTCAGAAGGTGATGAGTAACGAAATTGTGTTTTCGAGTATAATCCTACCGAATAAATGAAGCACGTATCCCTCACTTTCAAGTCTGAAATGGGGTCCAACCTGAATTGAAATAGGTCTCCGTGACTTCCAGTATCGATCGTTGATTGGCTTGAACGGTCCAGTAAGGGCGACTGCGTTTCCACGTTTGCAAACAGCTGCCGAATATTTGTACCCACTGACGGCAAGAATTAAGCATGACTTTAAGCTTAAACCGACAATGGCTAATGCGCAAATCATAAGGGTAGTAAAAAATGTTGACGTTCCATTCAGTTTTGATGTTTTGAGAAAACAGTAAATGGAGATGATAATAATAGTTGAGCTCATGTATATTGCAAATTCCACAATTGTACAGAATACAGAATTACAAATTGAATTGAGTACTTGATGTGAGGTATAAATTCTGTGTATTCGATCCATTTCTTGTGAAGTCTTGACCAATTCCAGCTCGTTCCTGGAAAAGAATTAGTCATATTTAAAATAATGTTTGATTTTTTAGTCTCATTACTTACAGCAGTTTTATCATCCATAAACGAGTGGAGTTGTTGTATACAAAGGCAATGTCAATGAACAACATCGCATTGATTAGACCGTTTGCCCCAGCGATACAGGTGACCGTCACCGAAACTACAAGCGCAGTGACTGCGATGGAATTTGATGGGTTCCAATCTACTCCAATAAGTGATAGTAGGTCAGAAAAATAAGCCAGAAATGCCTGGCTCCATGGATTTTCCATCACAATAAGCATCAAAAAGATCCCCGGCAAAACGGTGAAGTTTCCAAAAAATGCTGTGATATTTACAATTCTGAAGATATCCTCATACCCGTCCTTGACACTCATTGTTGGGACATTGTGGACTTTGCCTTAAATAGAGCCAAACATTTTGAAATGGTATATAATAATCTTTATTGCTAGAGTATGACGATGCCAATACGGAGGATTTAATTGTCTACGAAGCACTTCTTACTAGGCTTCTCAAAGAATGGTTTCCAGAATACGGAGACGATTCCATTTCGAGAATCGTTTCCGTTTCCGTTTCCAAATTTTTGGAAACCAAAAAATTCGTTTCCGTTTCCAGTTGGAAACGAAACGGAAACGTGATTCAAAATATCTCGAAAATTGAGGGACGTTTTTTCTGGAATATGAGAAATGACAACCCAGCTTTATACGTTAACACGGCAAAATTAGCTTTGCAGCAATTTCGTGACGCAGTTTCGAAAAGTTTCACGGGATTACATTCTAATTCACATTTTTATTACAAGAAATTAGATAATAACATATTATTCAAGCATCCGACCACAACCTATCAAAAAATTTCCGGAACTAAAATACAATGGTAATCCGAATTTGGAGGAAAATAAAAAAAAATCATGTCCCTGAGAATTGAACAATCCCATTATTGAGCTTATTGAAACCTCACTACCAAGACACTACCCAGATCTAAAATTCGGGAAAAAACAGATTTTCGAGTTCTCTCGAATTATCTATGCTATTCTAAATTCCAACGTCAACCCGTCAACCTAAAAAATGAAACTCAAATACCCTGGTAATCTGAACTAGGAAATTTATTGTCCCGTTCCATGGGCAGAACTGCCATGGGCAGTGTTAAATAAACTCAACGCCTCTCTCCAAGCCTGAATTAAACCATTGGTGGGCAGTCCTCAAAAGAGGGTATCTTCACATCCTCAATCCTCACTCCCAAACGAGTCCTCAAATCCTCACGTCCTCAATCCTCACTGAGGATTAACTTTGGTTGGAACTGATGGGCATGATTCAAAAACAAAAGCAATTCCCGATTTTTTATGTTGAAGACAACCGAGGTTTTAAGTTAACGCGGGACAACAAAGCTCGGATTTAAGGACGGCTTCAAATCAATCCTCAAGACGTCCTCATTCTTTAGTCTATAATGTGTATTCAGAACTTTAAATCTTCAATCCTAAATTCAAATCGCGTCTTCAAATCTTAATGTCCTCAATCCGCACCAAAAGCCAGTCTTCATTGAGGATTAGTCCCCTTCGAAGATATCCTCATGAGGACTGCCCGCTTATGAATTAAACACGAATTAATGCTACATTTTGTTCGGGTATCGTTATAACCACGTGCGTTATAATGAGGTTCTGTTCTACTTGCCGGACCAATGAGCATGTGATCATGTGATCATGAAATCGAACTACGGACTGATGCAGCGAAATTTAAAATAAACGAAACTTTATGGGAATTGGACAATTGGAGTGACGTTTTTTTAATAAGCGCTCGGGTAGAGTATTCGCGCCATGCGTCGACTGCTTCAATAGCCGCAATTCTTGAAATTTCAACCGGAAACGGTCTAAATAGAAATTTTGAACTAAACATTTCAAAACTGAAAAAATTTACGTTCTTACAAAAGCAATATTTTGAAAATGAATCCAAATTAAGGCGGACTTGTACAACGTTTGACAACATTGTCGACACAAACGGAAAATTAATAATTGTTTTCCGGAGCCGTGGCTATCTCTATTAAAGGCTTCCCATGTTTTGTATCTTAAACAGAGTACTTCTTTTAGAAAACTCATACATTTCTCAACTTACACAAACGCATGTAGGAGCGCGTCAACTGGCGAATGGTGTAACAGATTTCGTCCATCAATGTCCAATGCCAAAACTGGAATCCAGCACATATGAAAAGGATCGAGACAAACCCCATCCAAAACATGGCAGCGTAGACTGATTTTATGTAGAGTAGTGATGGAAGATATACACCAAATATTACTAATTCACTCGCAATTGAGAGGACAGCTGTAATTGCTTTTACATAAGGCCTATCAATTATTAAATCGTATAGGCTGGACGCAGATGGCACTGGGTAAAAACTGTAAGAATAAAAAGTATGACCAATATTAAAGTTTAAGATGAAGTATTTCCAGGTAGTTGAGGACAGCATTTTAAGTTTGGACATCTACGCCTGGGAATTGGTCCCTCAACTGGTCGATGACGCAAATAAATCCAGTCGGTTTAAAAACTGTTATAACTACTTTCTGATTCGCAAAATGTTTAATTATTTCACAGCACTTTGCTGCTGAGAACAAAATTAAGAACTTCCGTTTGAAACATTAAATCTGCAATGAGCAAATAGCCCGGGGTGGAACTGTTAGATTTTTTAGTGAAGAGCCATAAACATGCAATGGAAACGCAATTTTTATTTTTACTTTTGCAAGCATCTGGTTTTGAGTCTTGAGCACGCCATTAAGATGAATTATATAAGAAAAACGTCTCAGAAAAAGCCTGATGAAACTAATGGCAAATAACCGGCTGAACTATTCTACAGGGCATTCGTTTAATAACAATCGTAGACTTTTGTCAAGATCAATAAAAAGTATGGGCATTGGTCGGAAACCAAACACTGATTGAAGCTCTGCTATATTTTCTCTTATCAAGTTTTAAAAGCAAGTTTTAAAACTCGAAGGCTTATGTAAGGAAGTTGTCATACAAAATAGGGAGGGTGCACTATGGTAAAAAGTAATACAGTGCCCTGACATTTGGATAAACAAAATCAGGGAAAAAATTCCGGAACATCGAATGGACAATTTCTTCAGATTTTTTTCAAGTTTGTAAATGTAAATAACATCGGCTGATAAGAAGCGATTTCCAGTTAAAAATTGCTCCTGTTAACCAGAAACTAGTTTCTTTTAGCTGGTCTTTGAGCTAGCGTGGAACATAGCTTTGCTCTTTTCCCCCAAACACTGAAATTCGAAACGTGATGCCAGACTTCGAATGAGTCGGATCAAACGATAACCTGGTATCATCACCAAATTCGCAGAAATCTCTAAGGTCCAAGTATTGTCATTCAACTAAAAATAGTAGATGACAAAACAGACTTTATCACTATTTAACATCCTGCAGATTATAGGTAGCAAGAACAAACTAGTCCTCAATATCAGCATAATGTCCCGTGGTACGAGTGCTTTAAATCTCTACAACTAGAATATGTGCAAATATGGAAATGCAATTTTTAAGTTATTGCCGTTAAGCCCCAACCTAAGCAAAAAACTGACGCTGATTAAAAAAATCAACGCCGACTCATGGGTGAACAGAAGAAACAAGGTAATGATGATTTCTCGGAACAAAAGAGTAAAATTTCCAAATCCCAACATTGATTTTTCTTGGAATATTTCCGCTTTGTATCTTAAACTGAACAAGCCCGTGCCTAAGCACGGGAAGGATGCACCATTCCGTGGCTAGACACAGGCTTGTTTAGTACAAGATCAAACAGCTCAAAGCTCATAAGTGCTTTTTTAAAGTCGACGCGGTGTGGGTAAACTCGGAAAAAAGAGCCGCATAGGGCCAACTGAGACACCCTATTCATTCAGTCACACCACTTTTCTTAAGTCACCGCCGAAAGCAATAATTCAGGTAGTGTCTAATTTTCGCAAGCGAATTTATTAACCAATAAAATTGTGAATCATTGATAATTTAGTTTGAAAGGCTTGATTCAGTTCAGTTTGAAATGATAACAAGTCGTAAAATCCTCAGGCTGAGTATTTAGTTGAATGGCCCGAAAACACAAACTTGGACAAATCCAGCGGTCAGGATCTCAAGCTGAATGACCACCTCCTGCAATGAAAATAACAAGGTCATTTAATGTAAGTTCGACAATGGTGGATTTGTCAATGTAATGGCATACCTCGAGCAAAATTCCAGAGAATCCTGTCAAACCAATAGAATAAGCACCTCCAGCAGCGACAGTTCCAATGACAGCTTGTTGCTCAACAGGTGACCCACCAGTTGGGGTTGCAGTCAACAAGAGATCAGTTGACCCACTAACAGCGGCTACATTTTAAACTGCTTTTAGCTAAATATGTTAAGCCATAATCATGATTAGTTTCAAATTTACCAGTAAATGATAGTGTTATTTCACTAAGCGGGGACAAAGTGCAGGGTAGAGCGGTGCAGCCAGTAACATCCAATGAGTCAAAGGTACCAATTCCACCTTCAGATTTCAACCAGAATTATTTTTATAAAAACTTTACAAAAAGGTAAATTTGTGTTACCGCAGTTGGTTGGGTTTACAATCCCAAGGGTTTGAGCAAAACTAGGTCGCACGCTCCTGAGTTTAGCGGAAAATAAGTTGGAGCGGGGTGCAGCTGAAGCGGTTGTAATGGCAATGGCCGCAATTAGGAGCAAGAGTTTGGCCATTTTGAGTTTTGTTTTGGTTTGTAGATTCAGTTGTAATGCTTGAACTGAGTTTTGGGAATTCGGTGAAAAATGAGACTCCGGCCGTCAAATATTTATACCCGTCAACAACGTCAGACTACGTGCGCTGGAAATTCCTTGTCACAACTCAAGTACTCAACGTAAAACCCCGAGTTCCTGTACCGGTTTCCCAGAAATCTCCAAGGTTGAACATTTGCAATTTAGATGAAATGAACAATCTAATCAAAATGACATTATCTTGATGCGACATCCTGCGGATTAGCCGAGTTTGGGTAGAATGCACCAGCCTGATATGTATGACAAAACAAAGAATGCAAGAGGGTAAGTTATGTATCTCACAATGGAACGAACGCACAGGGCACTGGCGGATCTGAACCATCGTGACACTGGTGACATGTCAACTGGATATACGTACTTTGAAAGCATTGACAGTGTCAAATTCGTGCGCGTGCGCACAAACGAAAATTCCAAAATTTGTCGGGAAAGTTTCTACTAGGAATTTACATGTCAAAATTTAATAATTTAAAATTTTATTTTTAATAACAGGATGTTTTCATATTCGGACTCATCCTACTCGAATTAGTCTAAAAAAATGCAGTGAGTTTGAGCGGATAACCGTCATACCACCAATTCAAAATTCGAAAAATCAATAGTACAATCACAAAGAAACAGACAGTGGACATTTGTAATATACATATCAAAAGTTCTGCTGTTTTGTTAAATAATTTCCCTCAGATTTCCAAATTTGCAATAAGCCGAAATGGGTGGAACAGATTTCACTACACCGTGATTCCGTTTTTGAGAATATTAGCTAGCGTTGGTTTAGGCAAAATATTCTATTTATTAAAATTTTATTTATTTATTTATTTATTAAAAATTCATCTTTTAGTTTCGCATAATGGACAAATTATACGGGTTCCAAAACCATGTTGCTTAAAATAGGGCACCCGTAATTGCACGGTTTGCAACTTAATCACCTCCTTAAATGCATCAATTTTCTCTTCGCAACTACGCAGCCTACTCCTTAATTGCTTAATGGGCTCATACTTTTGTATTTTGGAGGTCAAAATTATTTGGGAATCCCCAAGTGACTAGAACTGTTGACAGCGAACGGGTGTTGGGCGATTGGAGTATAATCCCCTATTTCGTTTGTTTTCGATCAAAATGGTAAGATTATATTCAGTTTCAATTTCTATAAATCAAATTTTTAATTTTTTTTAAAATTTATTGTTTTAGAAACCATTCTATAATTTCAACCTACTTACGAGGTCACTCCTGTGCATCACAAAACTCAGCAAAAGGTATTACAGCAACATATTGCCGTCCGCAGCGAACCTTGAGAAATACGTCCAAGTCCTGCCAATAATTAAACCTTCCGAGTTGTATCCATACGGGAAAATTCTCTTGGGAAAATGGAAATTTGGAAACTACCAGGGTAGGTACACCGGGATGATTGAACGGCTCTGCTACGACCCAGCTCACGCGGATAAACATTTGGAATCAACGTTGGAGAAATTTGCAACGTCCCTCGTCCCTCTAGAAATCCGTGACTACGTGGGCGAGGTCAGTTGTCATGGAGTTTTTCATTTTGACGGACCACCGGACTCTTTGGAATATATCTGCGTCTCTTCCGTCAACAGCCTCATTGACATTCGGGAGTTCCCTTTCTCCAACGGATATCCTTACGATTTAGAATGGTTTGATATTCATCTTATTCCATTTGAGAAAATGCCTGCTGATGACGCAATCTGGTATCCGATGATTCTCCGCGGAAAAAAGGCTAAAGGCTCATTCCATTTTGGCGGTCTGGAAGAACGTTCCATCAAATCCTACGAGATAGTAGAGGTGAAGAGTCTAGAAGCTGAATTAGCTTTACCTTAATGGAAGCAAAGAATACTGTCTTATGGTGTAGTAAAACAATAAATCGAAGAGTATTTGTGTTTTTGGCAACTTTTTATTAACATTTTTTTACATCTTATATGTTTAACAAAGTTATTAAGCGCAGAGCAAAATTCGACTGTTTGCTCAGTTCCATTGTTATTATTCAAATATATATCATCTTGAACCCATTTTTCATTCATTTTATGAAAAGAATGAGGAAATTGCGGAGAAAACAGTTGTAATGGAGTTTATAAACTTTACGAGATGCATTCGCTTCCCGTGACATCTTAACCATATTCGATGTAAAAATTCATAGATAGACAAATGTGGCAATTACCATCGCTGTTGCAACAATGTAAATTAAAACTTGCATACTGGGAGTAATGGATAAATTTGCCTCGCCCTCCTTTTCTTTTTTAACTTTCAA
>JAQIYD010000038.1:0-16398 GCA_034699565.1 Anurida granulata
TTTGTTTTTTGTCTGCCAAAAAATGTTCTGATTTAAGAAAGTTTCCAGAATTTCCAAATCTTTTGTTGTTGTTTTTTGTCAAAAAATGTTTTGTTTTTGAAAAAAGTTTCAAGAGTTTCGGAAAGATTTGTGTTTTTTGTCTAACCAAAAAATATTTGGCTTTAAAAAAATTTCAAGAATTTGAATTTAAAAAAAAAATGCTTTCTTATCAATTTAAAATGCTTGTTTTTATGCAACTTGGAATACCCTTTGTTTTTTTAGCAATCGTCTGCGAAGTTGAGCGAGGTTTTGTGATTAGCGAAGATGGGAAATGCATTTGTCCGCCTACTCACGGGCTAGATGAGCGTGGGAACTGCATTCCTTGCTCCCCTGCCCGTGGCTACGTCATCGATGAGAAAGGGCGCTGCATTTGTGACACCTCCAAGTACGTTCTCACACCGTCCGGAGAATGTGGCTGCTCCCTCAACGACGACTGCGCCCATGACCAATTCTGCTTCGTCTCCAATCGTACCTGCGTCCCTGCCTGTGCCACCAAGATTTGTGGCAAGAATTCCGAATGTGTGGCCACTTACCATGAGGCCCGTTGTATCTGCCTCCCTGGTTTCATCCAATCCGATGACGAGAACTGCCATGTCCCACCACCCCTCGTATTCCCTCCTCCGCGCATGGTCGTTGAGTGTCCCGGGGATGGGATTGAGGTCAACCTCGACTTTAGCTCGACCGGGACGGTCTTTGATGGATTCATGTACGTAAAGGGCTACTCCAGAGATCCAGCCTGTCGAACTGGACTTCCCGCCAATTCCGACTCTGTCACCTTCAAGGTCAAATTCGGTTCCTGTGGTCTCGTTTACAAAGAGGTGAGTTTCGTAACCTAACTTTCGAAGATTTAGTTGCGACCCTTGACCTTTATTAAATTTGAGTTATTTGACCTTTGTTAAATTGTGCACCAGGGTGAAGTTCCAGGATTTATCCTCGTCGTCCAAAAGAACAACAAGTTGGTGACGTACACTGCGCAGGCGTACAGTATCAAATGCGTCTACGCGACTGGGGATAGGACAGTAAGTGCTGGATATGACTTGACAATTGACACGCCGAACGGGACCATTGGGGAAGTTGGGCCACCACCAGTCTGCTCAATGAGGATTGTGACAACGTCGGGCGGGTCGATCGAGACGGCCCAACTCGGGGAACCCCTCCTGCTCCGAGTCACCGTCGAACCTTCGTCCATCTACAGTGGGTTTGCACGGAACTGCGTCGCGAGGACAACGAATGATGATGACCAAGAGAACACTTACAATGTGACTGACGAGAATGGATGTGCCACTGACCCGACTGTCTTTGGCGAATGGAGCGTTGACCCCGACTCCCAGTACCTCAATGCCCAGTTCAGCGCATTCAAATTCCCGAGTGGGTCCAACAGTCTCAAGTTCAACTGCGCCGTCCGGATCTGTTTTGGGAAATGTCAATCGGTAAATCTTTCAAGTTGCGAAATTTTTGATAATTTTTCTACAATTTCTACATTTCTACCTCACTTTTTTGTTTAGGTCAACTGTCGCGGGGTTGATGCGTTCGGGCGTCGACGAAAGCGTCAAGTGGACGTAGACACGCCTACCCCACTCTCCCAAAATAGTGTTAACAACAGAGAGGAAGTGACCGTGACCTCTAACCAGATCTACACCGTCGAAGAGCTTCCGAACCAAAATCCGGATGCAATTTTGGGTAACTAGCAAAAAATTCTTTTTTTATTTTTTTTTTAAAACGTTTGTAGTACTTTCTAAAATTGGTGCACTTTTTAAATTTTAGCGCGTCAACTAAATGATGACATGGAAGTGTGTATCAGCCGGACAGGAATCATTGTCTCCCTCATCCTCACGGCCCTCCTCTCCCTGCTGGCCATTGCCCTCGCCGTCTGCTGTTGGTTGATGGCGTTTAAACGTCAGGCGGGAAGACATGTTCGTGGTCCTCTCCCGCATCCCGCCGAATTCCCGAATCCTTTGTTTACAGAGAATGGCGGAAGTGGGACGTTGAGGAGTCGAAATCCGACTACACCCACACACACTTCTCGACCTCCCTCCTCCAACACTGCGACCCTCAGAAGAACAGCCAACGGTTCCAGTAGTACCAAACAAAATTAGGTTTTAAAATAATTAAGTACGTACAAATTTAACTAATTTTCTAATTAAATCTAAAGACTAAACTCTAATTAATTAAGGACACGGTGATAACCCAGTTTTTGTTAATTTTGTTACTAATTAAATATTTGTAAAATCGTAAACCAAAAGATCTTGTAATCCACCAGTCATTAACCGATGCCATAATAAAGCTTTAAGAATATTTAATCAGCGCAGCCTAAGGCTGCGCATGCGCATGAGAAAAATGGACTTTGACCCGAGTTCGGCCAATCAGGCGTGAGGAGACAGAAACTCTGTTGTAATTCGCCGTCTCTCGTTTTTTTTGACAAAAAGGCTGAGGCTGCACAAGTGCATGAGAGAGATGGACTTTGGCCCGAGTTCGGCCAATCGGGCACAAGGAAAACTATAAAAGGCCCGAGGCTGCGCATGCGCCTGAGAAAACAGGACTTTGACCCGAGTTCGACCAATCATGGGCCAGGAGGAAGGAAACAACGAAACTCATTTCTCAGTTGCCATCATTCCAGTTTTTCAATTCATTTGGCAAGCACTTCAATATTTTCAAAATGGCTGCGGATCGTGTCGCTAGTTTTTTCGGAGCAGTTCCACGGAATCTTCCCGCCTTCATCACACCTCCTTCCTCCTCATCACTCCTTCCCATCATCCCACCGCTGACCAATGAGGAAGAACCAGATTTGTCTCCATCCCCTCCACTCCCCAGCTCACCAAATTATGACGGTCTTGCCTACCACTTCAAAACCACAAACATCTTTGACCTTCTGGATTCGTTTGATGAGGACGAGTTTGGGACCCTTGTCAGTGAACTGGAAGGTGGACCAACGACCCGGTCAACTGCTGCTGATGCCGCCCTTATGCAGAATCCACCGTCAGCTCCCGTACGCCCAACCACCCTGTCACTTTACTTACTCCCCGGGTTCATCCGAGCGATTCCGGAAGGACCCGAGTTAGACGCCATCATCAGGGAACTCACAGTTGACAAGGAAGGAACGAAGACTACCGTGTCACCACCACACACGAGGCCCGAAACCGGTACCGCACGATTCTCTCCGAAGGTTGCCGACGTCCCCAACGGCTCACCACCTCCGGAAATTCAGAACCAAATCAATGAGATCAACCAAGCCCTTCGTCGGGTCAGCACCAGGAAACGAAAATCCGTCCAGCGCTACTCTCCCAACTAACTCCACTACGAATTGAATTAATTCCCAATCCAACTACCCCCTCAATCAATTATGGGGTAGTTTCGGATTAATCAACCATTCAAGGAGATCCAGGAGGACTTTGAGGTAAGATGATCAGAAAGATACTTTAATTTTCGAATATGGTGATGTGGGTGTTAAAATGGGGCAAAGGTCAATGGGGTCATGGTGGTATCTTGGCCAATAATTGTTAATAATTGCATCGTCTAAGTATGGCTCTAAAGTGACCTCATAGAAAATATGGACTGGCATTGGAAGGGGGTATAACTCTCTCACTGTCAGGAACTGCATGGAATATCTTTTGGATTGGGGGCTCATTATTTTCCGGGAATTGGAGTATTGCGGCTACATTCCCACAACGGTAGCAATAATTGGGTGCGGACCAGACCGTGACCACTTTGTCATCAAATAAAAACTTGACCCCTTCATTGACAAGTTGATGAGCTCTGCAGAGGAGTTTCAGACTATTAATCTCCATAAAGTGATGGGTCACCTTTGCACCAAATAGCCTAAAGGACAGAGGAGAGTAAACAGAGACATTAATTACTGCCGCACCAATTAGTAATTGATGGCATTTTGATTGTCACTCACCACCCTGCACCTCTTGGACTTGTTGCCCATGCGTCAATCCCCTCCTCAGGGTCCGACCAGACGAGGTCACAGAAAGCCCCTTCATGTGGAATTTCTTGACCTCGGGAGATGGTCTGAATTTGATCAAGAGTTTTCACTTCCGGAGAAAGACCACCATGGACGCAGAGAATTTCCTCGTCAATTAGCTTCAATTAATTAATTCAATTAGTTCAATTAATCCCTTTTGAGGTTAGACAAGAAATAGAACTCACAGCTGCTATAGTGAGCATGTCAAAGACATCACAGCAGGATTTCCATGCATTTGCGTTCCCATACTTTGTGAGGCACTCATCTGTGAGAGATTAGAAATTAAAGCTCATGAGAGGTAAATCGGGCGACAAAGAGGTCATCCTTACCATAGAATCCGTACACTTGGGTGATTTGCCTAGACTCGTGATTCCCCCTGAGCAGTACAATCCTATCCGGATAACGGGCCTTGAGGGTGAGCAATCTTGTAAATGTTTCCAGTGAGTAGTATCCCCGATCTACAAAATCTCCCATAAAGATATAACGTGTACTTGGCACATCCCCACCTTGGCGAAATAATTCTTCCAAATCATAAAACTGGAATGCAAAGGATCAAACCACGCAACATTAATTTCAGGCCGCTCCTCTTGCCTTCTGTTCTGTCCATGACGATTCCTCTTACCTGTCCATGGATATCTCCACAAATTGTGACAGGGGTTGAGACTGGAACGATATTAGGCTCTTCAACTAAAATCTCGGTCACCAGAGAACATAATTTCTGAAAAGGTACAAACATATACGCATTGTGAATTGTGATTAATCTAGACCAGCCAGGTCACCAGTAGTGTGAACGTTGACCTTACCTTAAGATAAGTTTCTGGTAAATACTTGCAACCTTTGACCAAAGTTATCCATTCATCCAAATCTGCCTCAGTTGTCATTCTTCTCAGCTGATTACTAACAACAATAAAAAACACCCACTGGGAGTTTAATTCCGAATCTACAAACTACGAAAACTAACGCTAGTTACTAATTGCACAATTCTGAATTATAAGATGGCTAATCGCGTCAACAGGGCTTACTGATTAACTAAACCTATGGTTTAATGTCAACTGTCAATTAATTGATATAAAATTGAATTCATAAAATAAAAGAAGCGAGTGAGTATGAGTAATGAGTAGTTTTAAAATGAGGAGAATTTTCCCGCCTAAATTTCTCATTTGAGTTGATCATGTTCGATGGCTTCGTGTCTCTGTCTACAAAAATCACCTTTGACCTCTTGCCCTTTATGAAACTAACAAGAACAATTCAATTAGTCTTCTACAAATATTCCTATAAGATAATTTAATTGATAAGAACAGTTCTATTGTAAGTTCCCATTTAGTTACTCAGAATTTCATCTCCAAAAATTAACAAATTACGTACAGGTCTATTAAATCCAGTAGTTAATTGATTATTGGTGAATTAATCAAACTCTAATTATCTTAATATTTACCAATCTAATGAATTTCTAATTAATAACAGTCGTTAGTCTTTTTTGCTCATTTCAGTTGACGATATCTGGATGGAACAAAACAATTAATTTCACTTCAATCCGATGAAGCCGCCGCATAATTTAAGTTTAGCATTTAAGTAATTTTCGGTAAGTGTTCTGATTTATTTGTTAAATTAATCATGAGGTATGATTTAATTAATTCGTAAGCGTTGTTTGATTACAGAAAGAAGACTCGGACGGCCATCTGGAGGTGACGAGAAGAGAGTGACACGGGTGGGGGTTCGAATGACCGAAGAGGGAGGGACATGACAGAGAGGGACAAGAGGAGAGCGTCTCCTTCGGTATAGTCCACCACGCCCTGGCTCCCTATATAGCTGGAGACAGGCAGAGACGTAGAAGGAAAGGAAGAGAATTCCGCAACTCAATTCACCGGACAAATCAACTAATCGACGAGACTTTGTAGCCCGTCCTCATCTTCCAAGGAACCAAGGAGGTAAGGATTAATCAATTAATCACCAACACTCATTACTAATCATTCCTACACGTCACTGATCCCGTATTTTGTAAGTTAATTCCAATTTACCGATTCCCCTCCCCTCCCTCTTTCCTTTATCACGGTCTTCTGAGTCATAGATCACACACAGATAAAGACACCACTCTAATAATCCATTCCACTTCCTCATCATTTCATATCAGTTAAATCCTTCCTTCCGAGGTCACTGTCATTCCTAGTAGTAATAAGTAAAGTGTTAAGCAAGCATCAGTTATTAATTCTTATTCATTTTTGTTGATTGACTAGTCCAACCGGAACGCTAACAAAGTAACGATGGCCGTTGACAAGGATGAACTCGTCCAGCGGGCAAAGTTGGCCGAGCAGGCAGAGCGGTACGATGACATGGCAGCCTCCATGAAGTCCGTGACTGAGACTGGGATTGAACTGAGCAATGAGGAGCGGAACCTTTTGTCCGTCGCTTACAAGAACGTGGTAGGGGCTCGTCGCTCATCATGGCGGGTCATCTCTTCCATTGAGCAAAAGACGGAAGGGAGTGAGCGGAAACAGCAAATGGCGAGGGAATATCGGGAGAAGGTCGAGACGGAGCTCAGGGAGATTTGCTATGAAGTCTTGGTAAGGTCAATCCCATTCCTTCCTTATTACGTCATCACGGACCGGTTGCCGGTTCCGTCGAATCCTCCTCAACTGTCATGATTAACAATTGATTCTTTCTTTTCAGAATCTATTGGACAAGTATTTGATACCCAAGGCTTCAAATGCAGAATCGAAGGTCTTCTATTTGAAGATGAAAGGGGACTATTACCGGTATTTGGCTGAAGTTGCTACTGGGGAAACCAGAAACAGTAAGTCAATTCCTTCATCAGCTCATCCATTGTCATTTCTAGCAATGTTCATCAATTATCAATTGAACGCGCGTGCGCAGTTATTAGTTGATTAACTTCATGATAAGATGATTAAGTTGACATGTTTAATTCCTTGACAGCGGTTGTTGATGACAGTCAGAAGGCTTACCAGGAGGCCTTTGAGATCAGTAAGAATAAAATGGCCCCCACCCACCCGATCCGCCTGGGATTGGCTCTCAATTTCTCAGTATTCTACTACGAGATACTTAATTCCCCTGAAAAGGCCTGTCAACTGGCCAAACAGGTACGGAGACAAGGGCGTTGTCCATGGTCGTTGGTGGAGGGGTGGAGTGACGAGTCTGTTCCAAGTCCATTTTAATCCTGATCACGGGTTGACATGACAGGGACCTCCCTTTCTTTCTCTGAAGTTATACAATAATTAGGAGGGATAGGTCAGGAGGGAGAGATGAGTCCGAGGGATGGGAGTTAATTACTAATTGGTTCCTCTTGTTGGGTTCTAGCCGTAATCGACTCCTCCCATGCAAGTTACCAGGAGGCCTTCGATATTAGCAAAAGTAAATTAAACTCTACTCATCCAATTCGGTTGGGTCTCGCTCTCAACTTCTCCGTTTTCTATTACGAGATCCTCTCCTCACCTGACAGGGCATGTCACTTGGCCAAGCAGGTGAATACTCCGAACTCTTCATTCAATTAATCATCCTCCTCCTCACCCATTCTCTGTGTGCCTTATTACTCTACTTAACCCTAACAAACAGACTCACACTTCATCCCCCACTAAATGAACTTTAACTTAACATTGATGGGTGTCAGGATTGTGAATGTGACAGCGGGACTAATTCACCTCCATTTTTAAACCATAGGCATTCGACGAGGCCATTGCTGAACTGGACACTCTCAATGAGGATTCCTACAAGGATTCCACACTCATCATGCAGGTATGTCAGATGTCACTTAAGCGTCAATTGAGTGTCAGTGGTTGGACCAGTCAGGGATGACGTCGGGGGGAATCGGGCTCTAATTTCATTCTCCTTGTACCACTTCCAGCTCCTCCGTGACAACTTGACACTTTGGACCTCTGACACGCAGAATGAGGCGGAGGACGGGAACGAGCCAGGAGACAACTAAAGAACCCCAACAACACGAGTCCCCTGCGCTCCTCAAACTTTTTTAGTGGAAGAGTCATCATCAGTGAACTTTTTCTTTTTGTCACACACAAAACAACATCAATACCACACTACTACACATTACTACACTCATTTCCCAGCGAGAAGAAGAAGAGTCCCCGCCGAGCATGGAGGAGAAGGAATGATGCCACCATCATCAGTTTGCCGTCGTTGTTGTTTGTCTTTTCTTCCCGTGTAATGCCCCTCCTCGTCCTGACCTCTTGACCCCCCACCTGCTCCTCTTACGATGAATTTACGATGATATTCCCCTTCTTCAGTTGAAATTTGCTATCATTATCCCAGGAGTTGTTCAGTTTCAATTGGATCCAAAACACTTACTCTTTAAGTATACCATTAATAAAAATTGTCTCTTGTTTCATTCTAATTGGGGTTCTCGGACTCATTTCTTTTGTTCCAAATTTTTATGAGGGTGTCATTAAACCTCAGTCAGTCGGGTAGGTGTCAATTTTAATGACCTGGATGTCTATCACCGGACCACCACCACCACTGGACTGTCCACTGTCTGGTGGATGGCGAGCAGGTGACAGGGTAGTGACATTCCATTGTTTCATGACTCAGGTTTTTGAGCTTACGAGGAAGACAAAAAAAAGTGGAGGGGTCATTTCATTAGATCCTCATGGACCAACGGAATGCGACAGCCACTCGTGTGAACCAATCAAATTCGACCTTGTGACAGCCACTCTGGACCACCAATGGAAACGGACAGACGGATTTTTTTTTAAGAAGTTTTTGACACATTTAATTTATTAATATTCAGCTTATGGTATTTAAGAATAGTCTTCATCCGAATAATGAATAGAGTAGAGAAAGAGAACAACTAAAAGGGAATCACGGTGACAGAAGGTCAAAGGGCGAACTTCTGGCTGCTTTCTTCTTCCGCTTCCGCTTCTTGGTTTAGGAGAAGGAAGTGGTGGTGGATGATGCTGATGCTGATGCTGGAGGAGGATGAGTTAGGAGATGCTGCAACTACCATCACCCCCATTGGCCTTCTTAAGTCTTGCTTTACTCTTGTACTTCTCTAAGAAACCCAACTGCTTCGAATTGATAGCCCCACGTCTCTTCCTGAAAACAAAATGGCCCATCAGTAAATAGACAAATCACTCCCAGCCACGGATCAACAGTGAACAAGTCAACAAGTTTGAATGGAAATGATTGTGGATTTAATTACGATCGGATCAATTCCACTGCATCCTCGTACTTCATTCCTAGTTCCATCAGAGCAAGTGCCACGAGGACAGGAGCACGTCCGAGACCTTCAAAATGAAACAAAATGCTCAGGAAAAGATAATCGATCATGATGAGTTATTAATCGATGAGTGCAAAAAAGTCAATGGGGCTTACGTCACGAAGCCACGGGAAATTACCTGCCACGCAGTGAACGGCTACACCAGATCCTGGATGCCCAGCATACTTTGATCGTAATAAGGTAAACCAGCCATCAATCACCTGTGGAATGGTTCAGAGATTAGTCCCGGAACAATATGATTTCAGCCTTGATTCCTTCATTTAGAACTTGATTTCCTTAATTAAAAATGAAAAAAACCTGAATTAAAACTAACCTCTTGCGGAGGAGGGGAGCCATCTGGGAAGCTAAGGTCGATAACTCCAATCCCATTCTGCTCCAACTTCTCAGTGGCATAAGTGGGCTCACAGACTCGGACGACATGGGTCACTTGGTACTTTTTCAAATCGTCAATGTAACTCTGCATGATGAGGTCATTTGGTCTCTCCGTGATGAGGAAGGAATAGTTCTTATACTCGATATGCGAGGATGAACCGGGAATACGCACCTGGAATCAAGGAACGGGAAATCAAAAATCAATTGAGATTAATCACAACAGGCAGGCAGACTAGCCACAGGCCACAGGTAGTTTGGTAACAACAATCACGAGTTGTGATAAATTGGACAGGGTAGACGATCAATAACCACCTGGTCACGCACCGTGATTGACTAAAATGTTAGGTGTGATGTTGTTGTTCTTACCATTGCCATTTCGTTCGAAGACGTTTGGAAACGTGTAGCGGTGTGTATGAACCATTGACTTAGAGAAATCCGTATTGGCTAAATTAGCAACCATTCAAGGAGGATGCGTAGGTAGGGAGGGAAGGTGTGTGATGAGGTGAGGTGCGATGCTTAATCAAGGACACCACAAACTCAACTAAAGTTCTTCTTCTGAATTAATTAACTTTAAGTTCACTTCCTTACGCTTGTCCACCTCCCGTCTTCGTCTGTTCCTCCCGTGCAGGGTATTTCTTTAGATAGAGAGATTTATTTATGACTCCTCTAACCCTCTACTCTTCTACACCCTTCTTTCTTGGTCTAAATTTTAACTTTTCCCGCCACGCTTGCTCCTCCTCCCGCCGGGTGGCGCTGAGCTTCAACTTCTTCCGCCGATCAAACGCCAAGGGAAGAAAACAGGAGTGCGAATCTTATTACGCCCAATAAATTCGCAATGCCAATTCGGCATCATCAACCGTCCACTGGGAAGTGTGGAAAATGCAGAGATGCAAATCACTTCCTTATCCTCGTTGTCCAATTATCTTCGAGATTAAAATTACCCCACGACGGTTACGTGTGCAATTTTCCCAGCGCCAGGCCACAACTTTAGTTTTTTGCTGTAAATCAACTAAATTTTTGATCTTGGGAATCTGATCTGATAGCGGAAATTTTAGGAGAGACGGGAAGGAAACCTGAGTAGAAAGGACAGAAAACCTTGGATTGATCCAATTGAATGATGTTTTGTTGTTTGGTTTTGTTTGTTTTCGGCCTGGAAAGATGCTCATTGGAGAGTTGGAGAGTTGGGAATTGCTCTACATTACTTTCTTGGCCCAATTTAATTTGGGACAAAGTGCCTAAAATTAGGAACTGACTCAAAATGGTCCTTAAGTTTCCCTTTCTCTTTTAAGACTTTGGGGGTTACTGGGAAGGGGAGTTTGTTATTGGCTGATGCTGGTCTCTGGTCTCTCTATTGTCATTTCTTGGTTTTGCATCTTCTTATTTACAAATCTCTCCACCTTCCTTCCT
The DNA here is from genome assembly GCA_034699565.1 of Anurida granulata. Taxonomy (NCBI): domain Eukaryota; kingdom Metazoa; phylum Arthropoda; class Collembola; order Poduromorpha; family Neanuridae; genus Anurida; species Anurida granulata. Next base: position 11,025 of record JAQIYD010000038.1, read on the forward strand.
TCCCTGAATGATCTGTGCATTGCATTGCAATTTATTCGTTTGGTCGTAGGATTGCAGTTTCCCATCATCCCTTCACTTCATTCTTCCTTCCTTCCCTACCCTGCTGCTCCTGCTGCTGCTGTGGTTATTCTGAAACGAGTTTTTGTTCAAAGGAATCATTACACATCCTGCTGGGGGGAAGACAACAAGTCCGACCTTTTATTGGCTCCTTTTAGTGTGTCAATCATCAATCATCCCTTCTTGGGGTAAGAATACAATTGGAGTTGGACTTGATTACTAATTAGCCACTATCCGCCACACTCTCAGTCCCAATTCCGGTCTCTCATCTTGTTCTTCCGGAAATATTGTCAGTCACACTACTGTCGACGGACGGAGTCCAACACTACCATGAAGTACTTCTTCCTTCTTCTCCTCTTTGTCTTTACAATCAACGGTAAGCTTATGTCCATTTTTATTGAAATTAGCGACTCACGATAATTGGCGATTAGGGAATTGGCGATTTTAGGACATTTTGAACACTACCGCCGCGTTTTCCGCTTGGGGATGTTGGAGGCATCGGTTTCGGCGCGAAGCGGTCTTGAAATCCACCCTTTCGCTCGCTTCTCCAAGAAATTCCTCTTGTTCTTAGCCAAATTCTTAGCTCTTGTTTCAAGGAAATGGGCACCATTTTGTTACGAATTTCTCTATTTCATAGGAAGGATAAGGAGTTTTCAAGGGATTGCGCAATAGTTTGTCAATTTGGACATGGCTGGCACCTCCGCGCAAAAAACTTTTGGAACGTTTCCTTGAATTTCTACTCCAAGGGAAGTCGTGCGCCAGTGAATGGTAAAAATGGCGTCGTTTCCCTTGGAAAATTTTGCCGAGTCATTTCAATTTCAACGGCAAGGTTCAAGGTTTTCTTTGACATTAGAATGGAATCTGCGGGGCATTGCCCGTTTCTTCTTCGTTACAAATGGTCAAAGTTGGCGTCTTTTCTTTTCTGCATTTCTGCATCAGGCGCTATGCGTATCGGAATACCTGCCAGAATTCTGTTCCCTCTCGTGTGCTAATTTGTATTTTTGCACTCGTTTCTCTTCCAGGCCAAGACGAGAGTAAGGACAAGTCTACAGAAGAATTTGAAAAGGAGCTTTGCAAGGACAAGGAGGCAGGAGAATGGTTCCGATTGGTGGGTGGAGAAGGGGACGGTTGTCGTGATGTGATTCAATGTACGAATTCAGGCCTCCAGGCCATCCGATGTCCCGCTGGACTCGCCTTTGACATTGAGAAACAAACCTGTGATTGGAAGGAAGCCGTCAAAAACTGCCTCAAGAAGAATAAGGAACGACGCGTGAGTCACCCCCGCCAACAACCTCCGTATCTGTTGATCTGTGACTCTGTCAAGAGGTCATATGCTAATAATCCTGTCCATTGTCCATTGTCCAGGTAAAACCCCTCCTCTACACGGACGAGCCTCTCTGTCAAGACGGACACTTGGCCTGTGGCGACGGGACCTGTTTTGAGCGAACACTCTTTTGCAACGGAGAAAGAGACTGCGCTGTAAGGTCCTTGCTTGCACAAAGTTGCCGATAATCATCAATCACTAATTTGAATTCTCTTCCCTTGTTACGTGACATGATGGGCATGACAGGATGGATCTGATGAGACCTACTGTGACATCAATAATGATCCCAACAGAGCCCCACCCTGTGACAAGTCCGTCTGTGTCCTTCCTGACTGTTTCTGCTCTGAGGATGGGACGGCCATCCCTGGTGACCTCAAGGCAAAGGACATTCCCCAAATGATCACAATCACTTTCGATGACGCCGTCAATAACAACAATATCGAGCTCTACGATGAGATTTTCAAGAATCGGAAAAACCCCAATGGGTGTAACGTCAAGGCCACTTTCTTCCTCTCTCACAAGTACACCAATTACTCCGCAGTCCAAGTAAGTCACTCTGACCCAATTAGGAATTCAATATAAAGGAGGGAGGGGTCAAACCCAGAATGAGGTCATTCGAAACTCTTTTTTGTTTTGTCTTTTCTTAGGATCTTCATCGTCGTGGGCATGAGATTGCCTCCCACTCTATCACTCACAATGACAATGAGAACTTTTGGACGAATGCGACCGTGGATGACTGGGCAAAGGAAATGGCCGGGATGAGGATCATCATCGAGAAATTCTCAAACATCACAGACAATTCCATCGTGGGCCTTCGAGCTCCGTACCTCCGGGTTGGCGGGAACAATCAATTCGTCATGATGGAGGAACAGGCCTTCCTCTACGACTCCACCGTGACGGCCTCCCTCACGAACCCACCCCTCTGGCCCTACACGATGTACTTCCGGATGCCGCACAAGTGCCATGGAAACCTCCAGAACTGTCCCACCCGCTCACACGCCGTCTGGGAAATCGTCATGAATGAATTGGACCGGAGGGAAGACCCAACGATTGATGAGGAGTTGGCGGGGTGTGCCATGGTGGACAGTTGCAATAACATCCTCACTGGAGACCAATTCTACAACTTTCTCAACTACAATTTTGAGAGGTAAGGAGTTGGCAGCCATTTTGAATAAAGTAAATTTTGAAATGAATTTGCCAAAATTGAAATTAACATTTCGTTTTTTGTTTCCAACCCCACTAGGCACTACCTCCAGAATCGAGCTCCCCTCGGCCTCTTTTTCCATGCCGCCTGGTTGAAGAACAATCCGGAATTCTTGGAAGCATTTCTCTTTTGGATTGACGAGGTCATTGAGAAGTATCCGGACGCCTACTTTGTCACGATGACCCAGGTTATCCAATGGATCCAAAACCCACGCACACTCTCGGAAATTAAGAACTTTGACCCTTGGAAGGATAAGTGCAACATCGAAGCGGCGGCGGCTCGAAGTTGTCTCAACCCCAACAGTTGCTCTCTCACCAGCAAGGAAATCCCTGGGGAAACTGTTCGTCTTCACACCTGCATGAGATGGTAAGTGAAGTGGTAGATTTTGAACAAAATTAATCGTATTGATAGGCTGTAATTGACAATTTGACCTTTCTCTTTGACTAGTCCGTCCAACTTCCCCTGGTTGAATGACCCCACAGGAGATGGATTCTTTTAAATCAATGCGAACAACAATACGAGGAGAGGATCAATTTTATAGAAGAAGTAAACAACTCTCAACCAATAGAATAAGAAATCACTCTTTTTATAATAGAATTTTGTATCTGTAAAACATGAGAATAAAATTATTAGTTTTTAGAAAAGTTCTGCTCGCCTTGTTCAAACGTGTGAAAGACTTGAATGGGTTTTTTGAAATCCTTTTTCCCCATTCAATTTGCATTTTTGCGTCACTTCTCTAACAGAAAGCGTAAAATTGAGCGTAATTAGACGTTTTCTTAATCCTGTTTGCAACATGTAGGTTCAATTTGATCTAAAATTGTGTAAGAAAATGCAAATTTTTAGTCGAGTTTCTATTTTTGGAATTTCGTCATCATAAGCATTAATTTTCAAAATGTCTCAGCGTGCCCCGATTCCAACACCATATCCCCTTCGGCCCAAAGGAAAGTCCGGGAAGTTCAAAAGATTAAAGTTCAAATTCTGAGGTCATCAGCTGCTTTTTCTCCTGGTTCCACAATCGGTGTCACTGACCCAAGTCACGACTGATTTCATCCCCATTTTGTTCAAATTCCATTAACTCTCACTTGGGTAAACATCGGGGCATTCCTAGTGACGTGTGCGGGTACTTTGGTGCGTGACTTAATCCATTGAATTCCAATATGGCTCGAGGTCAACAAAAGTTGCAGTCACAAGCAAAGGCACAAGAGAAATCGGTAAGTTGCCATTTAATCAAGCAATCAATTAAGTACGACCCAAGGAGTGTGGCGAGAGTTATGCGGGGGATGTTTTTTGGATTTCAGGCAAAGGCCAAAAAAGCTCAGGGACATTCCTTGGCTGATCAGAAAGCCGCGGCTGCTAAGGGTCTCCAAATTGTTTGCTCTCAATGCAAGGTAATGTGACCGTTAATAATTATTGTTAGTTAGCAAAAAAAGCTACGATTAATTATATAATGTTTGTTTACCGATTTTTCTAGGCCCAGATGCCAGACCCCAAAACCTACAAGCAACACTTTGAGAACAAGCATCCAAAGTACGACCTTCCAGCTGAACTCAAGGATGTCTAAAGCCGGGATTTACATCCTCAACGAAACCAATTAATTTACACACATGAACTTGATTAACCTTACACGATGTATTGATTCTTACCCCTAAATTCCACTTATCTCTTCAGGGCTCTTCTTTTCTATTGGGAATAAACCGGGGGTACACAACTTAACGTACACAAAAACAACAACGATAACGTTCAAACTATTCCCCTAGAGAAAGGCCCTCTATTTATTATATTACAATATTGCGTGCAAGTTTAGTCTCATGTGCTCTAGTAGAGTAAGAGTTAATTAAGTTAAGGGGTTAATCTATGGTTAACCACGAGTGACGAGACTAAATTTAATCCCTTTTACTCTTCCTTGGATTCGAGAATGACGAGCCCCGGGGTAAAATCGCTGGAAATGTGGAGGTAAATAATCCAGTAGAGCAAATTGAAACAGACGAAGCAGACCGGGAAGACAACCCGGGAGTACTTGTCAATGTCCGAGGGGGTAATCCCACAAATTTGATTCGGATTCGTCGGGATGATCCGTTGGAGCACATCATTTCGACGATCCTCCATTACATCTCGGGCACGCGGATCCTAGGGTCATAAGAGAGGTGAGGAGTCATTAAGGTTAATCCTTAGGTCAATTAAGGTCAAAATTAATTAATCAATTCGAAATTTACCCAAGAAGAGTGGCAATCATTGGCTCGATTGGATTGGAGTTGGATTGCCATTTTTTGCAAATTTGCAAAGTGATTCTTCCTCATTTGGATTCGCTTCGCCAAGTAACCTACGCTAGCATATTCTGCAAAATGGAAAAGGTCGACAGGTCAAACTTGGATTTCCATTCCAAGGGCAAAGGTCAACCATTACAAGGCAAAGTATTCAAAGAACTTGAAACTCCAACTGAATTACCTATAAGAGCAGCAAAGACCATGACGAAGCAGGTGCCCAGGAACACATCGATGGACTTGACGTACGAGATTTTTGGAAGGGCCTTGTTGGTTGATGACATGAGGGTGGTCATCGTGAGAACCTTCGTGGACAAGGTCAATGGGATTAGGTCATTGGACATTGACGAAATGTTACCATGTCAACCAACTTACCGTTGTGATTCCCAAGTAGACCCTGGCCGGTGCAGCATTTCGGTTGAGACAAAAGGAGACCCATGACATGACGACGATGAGACTCGACGGGATGTAAATTTGGATCATGTAGTACCCCATTGACCTCACGAATTGAATGTCACAGGCCAATCG